>JAXQQM020085295.1:0-27540 GCA_034641835.2 Pinus albicaulis | reverse complement strand
GACGTGTGTCTTATAAACCAAAAGAATTAATAAACCCAAGGGATAAATATTAATATTATAAACCAAGAAATTAATAAACCCTAATAATTAATATTTTAAACTCAAGAAATTAATAAACCCTAAGAATTAATATTTTAAACTCAAGAGATTAATAAACCGAAGGGTTTATTAATATTATAAAAAAAAAGAACTAATAACCCCAAGGGTTTGATATTACAAACCAATGGAATTGGTGAACCCAAGGGATAAATATTAAAGACCTAAGGGATCAATAAGGCGAAGGGATCAATATTAAAAATACAAGAGATAAATTAACCCTAAGTATTAATAATTTTAACTCAAAAACCTAAGAAATTAATAAACCCTAAGAATTAATATTTTTAACTCAAGATATTTTAAGACCCAAGGGTGGTTTAATATTATAAACGAAAAGAATTAATAAACCCAAGTGTTTTATATTATAAACCCAAAGAATTGGTGAACCCAAGGGATAAATATTAAAAACCTAATGGATCAATAAGGTGAAGGGATCAATATGAAAAACATAAGAGATTAATAAAGCCTACAAATTAATATCTTAAACAAAAAGATTTGATAAACTCACATGATTATAAATATTATAAACTCAAGGGAATAATATTAAACCTAAGAGATAAATATTATAAACCTTAAGTATATAAAAACCTTTAGATAAATACTATAAACTATAAAATAAACATGGTTGAGCATGCTTGATTTAAACATTGAGATAATTGTTGTCACAATGCGACATTGGCTGAAGAATGACCATGGTTGATTTTTATATCGAGACAATCTTTTTCAGAATGTGACATTCGACCATGGAAGACCTTTATTGACTACGACTAACTATGTTTAACAATGGTAACCCATGGTTGATTTTCATATTGAGATAATGTTTTTCATAATGTGATATTGGACCACGCATTAATATTAAAGTGTACGACTAATATTTAACACCTAGTATTACAAACCCAAAGAATTAGAAAACTCAAGAGATTAATAAACTCTAATAATTAATAGATCTTAAACTTAAAACCTAAGAAATGAATAAACCCTAAGAATTAATAATTTAAATTCAAGATATTAATAAACCAAAGGGATTATTAATATTATAAACCAAAATAACTAATAAAGCCAAGGGTTTAATATTATAAATCAAAGGAATTGGTGAACCGGAGGGATAAATATTAAAATTATAAACAAATAAATTAATAAAGCATATGAATTAATATTTTAAACTCAAGAGATTAATAAACCCAAGGGGTTATTAAAATTATAAACCAAAATAACTAATAAACCCAAGGGTTTAATATTACAAACCAAAGGAATTGATGAACCAAAGGGATAACTATTAAATACATAAGGAATTAATAAAGGCAAGTGATCAATATTCAAAACACAAGAGATCAATAAACCCTAATAATAAATATTATGAACCAAAATATTATAATCCCCAATGTTATAAACTCTAAATATTAAACACAATATTATAAACCCTATATATTAGAATCTATATTATAACCCAACATATTATGCCATAATGTAAATCATAATATTAATACCAAATATTATAAGCCCTATATATATTAAACGCTCAATATTATAAACTATAATATCAAACCCAATATTATAAGCCTTATTATTAAACCCAATAATATAAATCTAAACCATATAAACCTTAATATTATACCCAAATATTAAAAACCCTCATCTTATAAACCACAAACCCAAATGTTATAAATGTTACAACACCCACATTAGTAAATGTGTTTCATACATGTTGATTAGTGTATATTAAGCACACTCATAACTACAATAGCCAATGTTCTTGCATAATTTATAGTAAATACTATATTACAAAGTGAACTATATTATAAATCTAATAACCTAAAGGATTATTAAACTTAAGGGATCATATATTAAGCATTAATAATATTGACATATTAATATTATAAAAAAAAGGCATTAATAATCCAAATGCATTAACATTTATAAACCCAAGGTATTATTATTATACAATGAAGGGATTAACAAATCCAAGGGATTATATATACTATAAACCTGGAAGTGATTAATGAACCCAACGAAATAATATTATAAACCATTGGGATTAAAAACCCAAGGGATTAATAAACCTAGGATGTGTTATAAACGCAAGGGAGATTAATAAACTCAAGATATACTAGCAGTTGCCCCAGAAGGTGCAAAGAGAGGCCGATAGGAGTATTATCTTGAAGTATTCATTTGAAGTAATTGTAGTTTGATTTGGAACAATAAACATTATATTAAATCTATATTGTTTTGTGCATTTGTTTTTTTTTGTTTTTAATTTATAATGTGCAATATCATGAAGCAAGTCAATGATATTAAATCTATATTGTTTTGTGTATTTTTTTTTTTTTTAAATTTATAATGTGCAATATTATGAAGCAAGTCAATGATAATTTAATTTCTTACATAAATGATAGAAAATAAATGCCCATTTCAAAGGTCAGAAAAGGCTTGCATTGTTGCTAATGTACGCATATAAAGTTAGATTTGAAAAACCTGAAAAAGTAACCATTCTCTGTAACAATTCCAACGTTTTTAGAGGGTGCAAACCAGTGATTCAAAGTTTGTTGCCCTCGTCCTTCACATCACATAGAGCTCTTGGAACTCTGCAAGAGCCTCCACTCAATTAGTAGCTGTGGCGCCTAATCCTTGTGTTTCCATTACCTTTTGTCCTCTGGGATTAAGTAAGATTGATTCTGCACATGCCTCCTTGTTGTTTTGGAAATAAATTTTATGGAAAGCACTTGTCATGAAATTTATTTTATTTGTGAGATTTAATTGCAATATGATTCAGGAATTTTGAAGCATACTAAAGTGCACTGATCTGGGTATGCATAGTACTGTACTTAGTTCTCTTTGGTTATCTTGTTTTGGTCTCTGATTGATATTTGTTTTGATCACCTTTTGTCCTTTGAGATTAAATGAGATCCGCTATGCGCCTGCCTTCCTTTTGTCTTGGAAAGAAATGTTATGGAAAGTACCTTGCATGAAATTTGTTTTATTTGTGAGATCTAATTGTAGTATGATTCAAGAATTCCGAAGCATACTAAAGTGCACTGACCTAGGTATGTATCTTACTGTACTTCTCTTTGGTGGGTTATTTGTGGTTATGGTTTAGCAGTATGGTTGTATATCCATGCTATTCTGATTTTTATTCATCAATTTTGGGACACTTGTGTCTTTGGTGTGTAAATTTATACTTTGATTATCAAATATCACCATTATCACTATGCATCATATGTGTTTTTTTTAATTCTTGATGTAATTCAGATTTATTTATTTATTTTTTAATTTTAATTTTAATTTTTTTTAATTTTAATTTTAATTTTAATTTTTTTATTTTAATTTTTATTTTATTTTATTTATTTATTTGTTTTATTTTTTATTTTTTATTTTTTTTTCTTGTGGCTTCTAATTTTATAGCTTCATGGCCATCTCCTTCTCTTGTGCCTGTGGATTCTATGTTCATATTTTGTGTCCTGCAAAAAACAACAAGAAAATTTCAGATATGTACTTGTCTGTTCCAATCTTTTTCCCTCAGCGATGTCTGTAGCTTTTGTAGAGTTTAGATCAAGGGATATATCCTCCAATAACTTCCTACTTACAAAGTAATCTTGGGCACCATTCTAATAAACTGTGCCAAGTTGGTGGAAACAAAAAGAGTATTTGTTGCTGGAATATCTAAATCAAAGTGCAAGTGAAGGACAATGAAATTTGTATAAATTTGACTTTTTGAAATGGAATTTGGATTAGATTGACATCAAGTTTATCCATATACAGAGAGAACATTTGTATAAATTTGACTTTTTGAAATGGAATTTGGATTAGATTTGACATCAATTTTATCCATATACAGATAGAACATCCATATTATTACTGTTACCCCCAGCCATTGACTCATCATGAGCCAGGCTTGTCATCTGCTGTTCTGTTAGTTGTCTGTCTTATGTGCCAATGGTTGGTCCCTGGTTGTGGAATGTCCCAACACCCACCTTATTGTTCCAGTTATTCCAAAAACTAATGGTTTTTCAGTATTAACAGATCCCTGACTACTTCATGCAAGGTAGATACAATAAGGTCATGGAGTGTAAAGACATACATGTTAGCGTTGTGTACCTACACAAAAACTTAGTTTATGATTTAATGATTAGCTAGCGAACGTCATTCTTATCCTAAAATGTCACGTGCTTGTATTTTAAGCAGAGCAAATATATAATATCTTATTTCAAGTTGGGAATTATGTGAATATACATGATATCTAATGGCTAGAAGAAGTGGAACTATGACAAAATCATGAGTTGTTTTTTCTACATGATTAGTCAAGTTCTCTTTATGCTGTACATTTGATGAGATGAATGATTTCTATAGTACATGTAAACAGTCTGACAGCAAGGACTCAAACTTGCGACAAATAGTTCACAAATACATGTGGAAACTAAATCCATATGCTTGCGCTTTTATCCTTAAATTGTGAGATTTCAGACAGTGATTTATGCTTACGGCTAAGGCACTGTGTTACCTAAATGTAATCCTTGAAATTCAAAATTTGGCTTGAATTTAATCACGGTGTTTTGTTCTGACATTATTTGAGCATGAACATGAACCAGGTGACTTCTTATAGGGACAATGATATATGTATAATGTTATAGGTAGTTGTCACTTTTGCAATTGGAATAGGGAAATAAAGAAAACTAAAGGTTCTTGATTTTAATATCTTTTATATTGTCATTGTAGTTTGGCACTATACTTTAATGTCTGTGCTATTATGTTGTAGAGAGCAACAGTGGAGCGGATATTGCGGGATTTATAGGCTCATTCTGATAAATGGCTGCAAGTTGTTAGCATTCTGCAGAACTCGTAGAATCTTAATACAAATTTCTTTTCACTTCAGGTACTGTTGTGCTTTCTTCTTTTTAGCCACAGATACACTTGCTAAAATTGAGATCTCATCTTTGATGCAATGCCTTGAAACTTCTTAGCGCATAATTCAAGCCCAAGATGACTATATTGGATAACAATTGAAAATGCATAGGACTGTTGCTTTGTAGACCCTGTAAAAGCTTTTCACATGGTTCCTAGGTGGACTGCCTATGGCTTCTAGTTTACATTAGTAAAATTAAATTTTATTTTCAACCTTGTGAATTTAGGTGATTGAAGGTGCATACGGATTTTAGTTACATTAGTAAAACTTCTAATTGCTAGCTTAAATTAATCTTGTTTCTTGTGATTTTAGGTGATTGAAGGTGTAATCAAATATCGATGGAATGCTTTTCCAGTTAAACAATGGGATGGGATAAAGAATTACATATCAGATCTCATTGTTCAGGTCAATCTAATGCACATGTCTTATGTTATTTGGTAAACATTGATTATTGTTTTTATTATATACATCTTGTTTAGGTTTGTATTTCATTGTTTTTTCCTAGTGGATATATTAACTTCTATATGTATTGTTATTCAGATTTCAAGTAACGAAGCTTCTTTTCACAGTGAGAGGCTTTATGTAAACAAATTTAATGTAATCTTGGTTTAGGTAAGTAATAGAATCATCTCGATGTTTCTTTTTCTCCACCTTTTTGTTTATGACTTCTCAAAGCTACACTTTACTCACTGAGGTTTTGTGTGCATGATTTTGTTCGCATTGATCAATGTGTTATTTCCCATGTGTCTTATCTTCATTTAATTTCATCTTAAGGGAGTTAAGTGTATCCTAGAAAGGCAAATATAAATGTGGTATTGTGTATGGTTTATTTGGTTAATTAGTTAAACCATTGTGCATGTTCATTTTGTTTGTTTGTTTGCTTAAATATTTATCCTTTGCTCTTATTTTTTTTGTAAATTTATTAGCTTGTCCATGCTCTTTGAGAGGGTGTTGTTTGTAAGTAATTTCTAGATATTGGCAGCTTTTATTCCTACATTTTGAACATGTATCCCATTTTCCAGGGTGTAGGTGATTGAAAGTTTAATAGTAAATACTAGGATGCTTATTCTTTTCTTGATTAAATAGATAATGCTAAAACAATGCTGCCAATTTTATAGGTGTTGAAGCATGAATGGCCAAGTAGATGGCCTGGCTTTATTCTTGATCTTGTTTTGGCTGCTAAGAGTAGTGAAACAATATGTAAGAATTACATGGCTATTTTGAAGGTGAAATATTTAACAATACATCAAGAATCATGTTACTTATTTCTCTTTGATTATTGCCAATATTTACTTGAATTGGTTGTATACTGCTTATGCTCAGCGCCTCAGTGAATTTTTTTTTGACTTTTCTAGAGGTGAGATGATGCAGCAGAAAATAAAAGAACTCAAGGAGTCCTTGAATAGGTAAAATAAAATGTTTTATGTGTGCCTTTTTAATTGGGAGATAGTCACTGGTTTTATGTAAACTGACTTATATGTATTTGGTGTTCTGCAGTGAGTTTCGGCTCATACATGAGTTATGTCTTTATGTATTGTCGATATCACAGCGTCCTGAACTTATAAGGGTGACTTTGGCCACACTGCTTGCTTTTTTTATCATGGATCCCTCTTGGTTATATTTTTGAGTCTCCTCTGGTTTGCACCTTATCCATTATATTATTATGTCTGTATATTCCAGACTATTTGATGTTATAAATGATATATATTGGAAGCTAGTTGTATAGATTGATGTTTTCAATGAGTTGAAAACACACTTTTCTTTTTCCTTTTATCTCAGTTTTCTCAATTCTGTGTAAGGTCACTAACCATATGTTTTATTTTTGTTACTGTGATTCTTACAGCTTGATACCCTACTAAATCTTTTCCCTGCGGCTGCCTATAGAAATTTGGCTCTGCAGTGCTTAACCGAGGCATTTCTCTCTACTTAATATTTTTATTATTATTTTAATTATTAATGTATATGAATTCATCTGTTTGCTTTTATGTCCATCAAATCTCATTTTCCTTTTTCATATTGCAGATGCACGTTTTCTTCGGGTTCATTTGTTTCATGTATACTTCATTTTCTCACTTATTAGTCATTGTTTGACTCATTGTTTGTTTGGCTGTGTTCAATCACAATATTAAGTCTTTATGTTGACTTGAGAACTCTTTGTAATGTCATCTAAAAGACTGACACTAATAGGTCTACATCATGATTCAAAGTAGTTTTAATTTTGTCATTCCTCCTATTAACAATAATTGTAACTGTTAAAAAATGTTTTCTTTCATTTGTTATGGAGAAAAAGAGAGTTTAATGTTATGTTGAGAGGGTTGCTCTGGCATTATAACATATTATGATATTTCACGCATGGCCTCAGGATGATGCTTGTTTTGAGTACACAGAATTGCATGTTGCCTATTGGAATAGTTTGCTTGATTATTGTCTCAAAGTTTCTCATTAGCAGGCACCTATTTACTACTCAAGCTTGACTTTGATTGTTCCACTATAGTCACACATTCACGTACTTGAAACTACCCCTGAAAATTGGGCAGCACTTCTTATGGGCCTTCAGTACTTAATCAATATTTCCTATGTTGATGATACTGAAGTTTTCATGGTAGGTCTTAGTTATGTTGTGTTCTCTTCAAAACTACTTGGTAACAAAAGATGTTCTCTGATTATTCTGGTTTTTGCCACAGGTTTGCCTGGATTATTGGAATGCCTTGGTTTCTGAACTTTTTGAAGCACATCATTCTTCTAACAATCCTGCTGCTACTGCCAATGTTATGGGTCTCCAGGTAAAGCATGCTCTTTGTGATTATCCTGTTACAATTTCTATCTTTGTTTCTTATTTATCTCAAGATAAATCTATTTTGAAAATATGATATAGGATTGGAAAGTATCTATTTTCAGCCAAGATTTTGATTTGAAAGTATCATGCAGTTTACCCTTTTGATATGAAACCATGGTTGGGCATTGTGAATGTTGAAGGATTACTTGAGCTTGGATGATCACAACAGAAATTAATATTCTGCTGTAGCCCTTTAAATTTCCAGATTTAATCTATTGATCTAAATCTATTGTAACAAACAATTTTTACGAGACCTGTTGGGTTAGGCCTGGAGTTGTGGGTCAAACCTGGCCTGCTGTTTGAATTCCTTGGCGATTCAAAGATATTTTGACTTTTTAGGAACTGTTTGAACAGTGAGTACTTGCTGGTGGTTGATGGGTTAATGAGTTTGAATCATTTCCCAGTCAGGAAAACCTGTCTGCCTCTCTGTAAAGCTAAACAAGTTTTTTTTTAAACGCAAAGTGTGATTTTTTAAATTTTTTATTTTTATTTTTTATTTATTTATTTTTATTTTTATTTTTTATTTTTTTATTTTATTTATTTATTTATTTTTATTTTTATTTATTTTTATTTTTATTTTATTTTTATTTTTATTTTATTTTATTTTATTTTATTTTTATTTTTTTTTCTGCTAGCCTAGGGGAGAGGGGTCAGTCATTGGACAACTCGGCAATGACTTCCCCCCATGCCACGTAGGACCGATCGATAGCATGTACGACACTTGTCAACCATGTGGGCAAGCGTGTGGCGGGTACCATCCACCGGTCAAACTGGTCACCAACCTTCTGAACCGGTCGTCTCCCGCCATTTAAAAGAGGCTTCTCGAGGAAGCTTGGTTTTTTTCTTCGGGTCTACTTGCTGTTTGTTTCTGGCTCCGAATATTGCGCAGAGGAGCATCGATGGTTGACGCCTCCACCACTGCCCTTTGTGTGCTTTATCCCTCCTTATGGCGCCTGTGCCCTCCTGGCTCGAGCTCTCCTGGTCCTGGTTCGACCACGGCAGCATACAAAACTGTCATTCCCTCGTCTGTGGTTGTTATGCCTCAGTTCTATGTTCGTTAACCCTCGACTCTGTGGTGGTTTAACCTCGGCACTGTGGTGGATATACCTCAGCTCTGTGTTGTTATACCTTGGCTGTTTGGTGGCTATGCTCGGCTCTGTGTTTCTTACTCTCGGCTATGTCATTGTTATACCTTGGCTCTGTCGTTGTTATACTCGAATCTGTGGTGGTTTTAATCATCTTTGTGGTGGTTATACTCGGCTCTGTGGTGGTCATGCCTCGGCTCTGTCATAGTCATACCTCAGCTCTGTGCTAGTCATACATCGGCTCTGTGCTGGTTTGTCTCGGCTCTGTGGTGGTTATGCTCGGCTCTTTGGTGGTCATACTTCGGCTCTGTGGTGTTCATACCTCAGCTCTATGGTGGTCATACCTCGGCTCTATGGTGGTTTTATTAGGCTCTGTGGTGGTTTTATTCGGCTCTGTGGTGGTTTTACTCGGCTCTGTGGTGGGCATACCTTGGCTCTGTGGTGGTGGTGGTCATACCTCGGCTCTGTGGTGGTTTTACCTGTGTTTGGCGCTGCGTGGCTTACAGGTTTGTATGCTCCGAATTGTGTTTTTAGCTGCGTTTTTCAGTTCTGGATGCTGTGAATTGTGCTTTCAGGTGCATTTCCCTGTTGGTTTTAGTTTTTTTTTTAGTGTTTTTGCAGGTTTTTTAACATTTGTGCTCTATGAATGATTGGGTTTTTGCATTGTTTGCAGGTCAATGCAGAGGCCAAGGACAATGCAGTTGGTTGGCAAGGCAAGGAGGAAAATGCAGTTGGCAAGGAGGAAGGCCAGGAGGGAGAGGAATTCAAGGAGAGCAGTCTTAAGGTAGGACTCTGTCCTACCAGTCATATGTATGTGTTTGTAAACACGTTTAACCTGAAGGATATGTTCTCTGTTCAAATTCTTTACTGTATTTTATTGTGTTTTTAAAAACTTGGGTTTTCTATAAATTGTATGTCTGGTTTTTTGTGTTAGTTAAAAGAATTTGAATAAATTGAGATATAGGGTTTAGGGTTTATGGTTTTCTATAAATGTTTAAAGTAAATTGGTAATTTTCTGAATGTTTGTGTTAATTAAAAGAATCTATGTAAATTGAGATTTTGGGTTTAGGGTTTATGATTTTCTGTAAATGTTTAAAGTAAATTGGTAATTTCATGATTTTATGTGTTAATTAAAAGAATTTGTATCAATTGAGATTCCAGGTTTAGGGTTTATGGTTTTCTGTAAATGTTTAAAGTAAATTGTCTGGTTTTTTTGTGTTAATTAAAAGAATGTGTAAATTGAGATTCCGGGTTTAGGGCTTATGGTTTTCTGTAAATTTTTAAAGTAAATTGTCTGGTTTTTTGTGTTAATTAAACTAATCTGTGTAAATTGAGATTCTAGGTATAGGGTTTATGGTTTTCTGTAAATGTTTAAAGTAAATTTTTTGGTTTTCCTGTAAATGTTTAAATATTTTTATCCACCATAGAGCTGAGAGCCGAGGTATAACTATTTTATATTCTGTACATGTTTTCTCATACTATGTTAGTAATGTTGAGGTTTAGGGTAGGGTTTCTGTGTCAATTAGAAGGAATCTCTGTAAATTGAGATACAGGGTTTAGGGTTTATGTCATTTTCTCATACTGTGTTAGTAATGTTGAGGTTTAGGGGAGGGTTTTTTTGTGTTAATTAGAGGGAATCTCTGTAAATTGAGATACAGGGTTTAGGGTTTTTGTCATTTTCTCATACTGTGTTAGTAATGTTGAGGTTTAGGGTAGGGTTTTTGTGTTAATTAAAAGCAATATTTGTAAATTGAGATATAGGGTTTAGGGTTTATGGTGTTATTTAAATTGATATTTTGATGTTTAAATATTGGTGTAAAAACCAAAGAGCCGAGGTATAACCACCACAGAGCCGAGTATGTTAATAATGTTTTATATTCTGTACATGTTTTCAATTAATTTAATGACATTTTCTCATACTGTGTTGTTAATAATGGTGGCATTTTCTCATACTGTCATAAATAGAGATATAGGGTTTAGGGTTTATGTCATTTTCTCATACTTTGTTAGTAATATTGAGGTTTAGGGTAGGGTTTTAGTGTTAATTAAAAGCAATTTGTGTAAATTGAGATATAGGTTTTAGGGTTTATGGTTTTCTGTGAATTGATATTTTGATGTTTAAATATTGGTATAACCACCATAGAGCCGAGGTATAATGACCACAGAGCCGAGTATGTTAATAATGTTTTATATTTTGTACATGTTTTCAATTAATTTCACGACATTTTCTCATACCGTGTTGTTAATAATGTTGTCTAAATTCTCATATTGTGTTGTTAATAATGTTGAATTCAATTATGAATTCAATTTCTTTGTTCACACCCACTATTGATTGTTCAGGGTATCATTGGTTTGCAGTTATGATTTTTATAATCCACTTCTTTTTAATCACTTAAGAGGTAGGATCATTCAATCAGGGTTGTTCTCATTGCAAGACACATTTTCAGAGTGGGGCAATGGGCCAAAATCCAAGTTGGAATTTGGTGTCATGGACCTTTTTTGCTTATGAATTTAGTTTCTTTGTTCAGAGTATCCTCCTTTATTCAGTGTTTTTTATTGATGAAGTTAGCAAGTAATTTTCACAACCTAAAACTTTTCACTTAGCTACCTACTCCACCTTAGCAGTGGTAGAATAGTTACCCTGGGGGACAGTAACAACGAAGGTGGTCATCATGCTGAGATTTATCTATTTCTTGATTCCAAATCCGCTTGCAAGAGGAAGCAAACAACTTCTATATGAAATTATAAATTGAAACAAAACTTTACCCACTTACAAATATTTAAATCATTCAATCTATGAAATTATATTGTTAACTGAGGTGTGATTATTGTTTAGCATCAGAATTTCCCCCAAACGTTTTATACAAATTCTCTGGTAATAATATTGATCATTGTATTCACTTAATCACGTTGAGTGAGCTGAGGAAGAAAGATTTATTGTTTAGTGTAAGAATGTCCCCCAAACATTTTCTACAAATTCTCTAGTAATAATATTTCTCATTGTATTCACTTAATCATGTTGAGTGAGCTGAGGAAGAAAGCGTTATTGTCTAGTGTAAGAATGTCCCCCAAACGTTTTCTACAAATTCTTTGGTAACAATATTGATCATTATATTCACTTAATCATGTTGAGTGAGCTGAGGAAGAAGCTTGCGAAAAAAAGTACAGAAAAGAAAATTGGATAATTGACAGGTCTCTAAAGTTCAAGAGGGTATGCTTGCCAAAAAATTCTGGGTAAGGCTACAAACCTTCAAGGAAATGCCATTTATTTCCTTCTATTTTGATTCCAAGGACTTGAATCTGCCTTCTATGGAGGAAGAGAAACATTCATATGCTGTTGTTTATGAACTTTTGAGCCTAGCAATAGAAAATAAATAAAAAATTTCTAAGAGGATATGGGCAATTATTATTAGGCATCGAGAGATATATATGTTGCTTTGAACGAGACATAGATTCTGTCTTTATTAGAGATGCATACCAAGACTCAGAGTTGATTGGGAAGGACCCACTAATCATTTTGCATGTGTATCATACATTTTCAACATCTATTCTTAGACTATCAAAAACCATTTTGGAGATGATCAGGAACAGCTTGACAGGTCTTCAAATACTTAGAAGATTGTGATAGGGTACATATCGTTGTTTATCACTTAAATCCAACCTATGTACAGTCTAAGAGAAATGTATTGATATTCATATACTTTCTCAAAAATAGGACTGCAATACATCGATGGTGACTGTGTCAACAAAGGAATTGTGGGATTGATGAAGGGTTGCCTGGGGTTGAGTAGTGCCATGCTCTCATGACCGTGGCATGTCATTATGGTAGTTGTATCAATTATTGTTGCAACTAAATTCTCCCTAATGCCAATAATTGCCTCAAAGCAGGTTGTTCAACCCAATGCTCCACCTGTTATTAATGCATCCATTATTGCAGCAACAAATATTCCATCTATTATCGCTACATCTACAATGACTACATCTACCTATGCTTAGTCTAAGAGAAATGTATTGAGGTTTAGGTAGGATCATTCACTCAGGGTTGTTCTCATTGCAAGACACATTTTCAGAGTGGGGCAATGGGCCAAAATCCAAGTTGGAATTTGGTGTCATAAACCTTTTTTTCTTATGAATTCAGTTTCTTTGTTCAGAGTATCCTCCTTTATTCAGTGATTTTTATTGATGAAGTTAGCAAGTAATTTTCACCTCCTGCATTGAAGCCCCCACATGGCATGGAGATGAGAACGGGGTGATAATTTGAAACTTGTAGGGGAGAGAGGTCAGTCATTGGACACCCCAGCAATAACTGACCCCCATGCCACGTAGGGCCGATCGACAGCATGTACAACACTTGTCAACCATGTGGGCAAGCGTGTGGCGAGTACTGTCCACCGGTCAAACAGATCACCAACCTTCTGAACCGGTCGTCTCCTGCCATTTAACAGAGGCTTCTCATTGCAAGACACATTTTCAGAGTGATTTTGATTGATGAAATATGCAATGAATTTTCACCTCCTTTTTATTGAGTGATTTTGATTGATGAAGTTTTCAAAGGCTCTGTGATGATATAGGTTTGTTGCCCACTGATTTGATTAATTAGAATTTGTTCTTAAATTTGTTTATAATTTGTTCTTAATTTGTTCATAACTCTGTTCTTAATCACTATTCATAAAGATTATGACTGGCTTCTATCAATGAATGTGGGTTGTCTTGTCACTCTAAGTAACAAAAATGATGGCACCAGCTATCACTTGTTTTAATGGTGTGATTGATGATTGGTATTATGCCTTTGCATGTGAGAAAGTTAGACACTGAGGCTAAGACTATAACTCCAACAAATTAACAAAATTGTAGGAATTAGAAACTATTTGATATATAGATGTTTGATATATAGGAACTAGAAAGTGTTTGATATATAACTTCATAAAAAATCTGATATAGGCCAAGGCTATAACTTCAACAGATTAACAAAATTGTAGGAATTAGAAACTGTTTTATATGTAGGAATTAGAAAGTGTTTGATATATAAGTTCATAAAAAAACTGATGTAGGCTAAGGCTATAACTTCAACAGATTAACAAACTTGTAGGATTTAGAAACTGTTTGATATGTAGGAATTATAAACTGTTTGATATATAACTTCATAAAAATTCTGATATAGGCTAAGGCTATAACTTCAACAGATTAACAAACTTGTAGGATTCAAACATTGTTTTATACATGCTAATTTGAAACTGTTTGTAACTTCCCAAACATCCATGGACGCTATCATTAGCAAACCTATTTGATCCTTACCAAAATCACAATGTCTTTTGGTTACAAAAATTAAGTCATGGCACCCCTATGCTTGATGGCTTTGATTTCCTGCATTGCCGAAATTTGTTGAGTTGACTTCCTTACCCAAGTCTGGTGGAATGCCCAACATTGGATGATTAGGATGTGACTGAATGTTGGCATATGGTTGACTGCAATTTGCTCCATGTAGCCATGGTGGGACTGAGTAGCCCAAGTGTCCACTTGTGTTACTAACCCCAACACTGACTGTAGGTGTCATATAAACACAGTTAGGATTCAAACCTGCACTGGTAGGGGTATAAGAGGTGGGCCTAACCCCTGCCTAATAGCTGAGGACTTGGATTTCAATCAGGTCTTGGAATGATGGTGTCTGATTTGCAATGTGGTCTAGCGTGTTAGACATCAACCTATTTGCCTAAAACTGGCTTGAACCATGGTCTTCTCTGCATGTCACCCCTCCTTTTTCCAACTCTTGCTGAACCTTTCTTGCCTGTCTCTCTTGCCTTGCCAATTACTTTTGATGTTCCTTATCTTCCCTTGCTTTTTGTCTTTCCAACATTTCCTTTGCTCGAGCTTCTGCTATTCCAATATTTGCAGCCCTCTTTTCAGTGGCTAACTCCTTATTTCTCTTTTTAGCTTCTTGAATTTCATTCTTTTTATGTTCAAACTCGAACATTAAATTCATATAATCTTCAGATGTAAGAAATTGTGAACTCCTCCCTAAACGAAGATAATCTGATGTTGAGTTCCTTGATGAGGCCTTCACTCTCTCTACTGGTAGCTTTAGGAATGCACCAAGCAATATCTACTTTTCTGTTGCCCCATGCTCCTCTGGACTTGGCACTTGGATTTCATCTTCTGGGACAACTGATTGGTCCCCATTGTTTCCTTCTTCAGGTACTTCATGCTGAATAGGCTCCTCTTCCAGTGATCCATTGTCCACAAAATAATGAACAAGTTCGGTGTTCAACCCTGATGGTTGTGAAGGCATGTCCATGCTTTCATCCTCATTGGTGGTAGATACATTATTTCCAGTGATATTCATCACGACCTCTGCCAGCCATGATGGTGCACTTACTTGGGTTGGCATGGTCAATTGCTCATTGTTAGTTGCATCAGTGGGTGTCACAGCCTCATTGATATTGTTAGTTGGTTCATCACTGAACTGTGTCTCACTGACATGCTCAGCATCATCACCACCACAAAACAACCCTTCAGAAAGGGACATTATACCTTCAGCAGCAGCTACATCTTCTTGGGCACCAACATGCTCTTCCACTTCAAATTCTTGGCTACAACTGGTATCATGCATAAGAGCATCAAAATTGAGTGGCCGTATACCAGTTCTCCTAAATCTAGCCTTGATATTAGAAGGTGTGAGAGCCCTTTTAAATGCTTTACTTGCAAGCTCAGCTAGCCCAAACCTCTTTACTTCCACCCCTGGATTCTTTGCCATCCATGAAGCTCTCTCGACCCTGAAATAGTTCTTGAAAGGCCCAAACAAGCTCACATCAAGGGGCTGCAATTTGTGAGTGGTATGAGCCGGCAATGTTAACAGGTCAATGTCCAACTTATTGGCCTCCGTGATTGTATGCACAACCATGTGGCTTCCATGGCCATCTAAAATCAGTAAGTGCCTGTTTTTAGGCGAGACACCACCCAGTACAGAAGCAGAAAAGTGGCAAAGCCAATTCAAGAACAATTCCTTTTTCATCCATGCATATGGATGTGCAGCCATGCATGCCCTTGGTTCACAATTCTATATATAATTGTTTAGTTGAGTTTTACCTTTAAATAGATAAAATCCTGATATTGATGAACCAATTGCATTGACACAGGCAAGAATTGTGATCCACTCTCTGCTCTTAGGCAATATCTTAGGCACATTTCTACTCCCTCTCTTGCCAATTACCTGGATACCACAATTTCGTCCTGCTTGTAAGCCTATTTCATCACAATTCCATATATGGTCTGGGGCATATGAGTGTTGGTCATATGCAGCAGAAAGAGTGTTATAGAACTTGGAAACAATTTCAGGGTGTATATTTAAAGCCCAGTCTCTATCAAGGCCCTCTGCTGTACGCAACACAAGGTCTGGATGCCTCTTTTTAAACCCACTCCACCATGACTTAGTACCAAGAAAACCATCTTTAAAGGGGTTTGGCCTCCCTTGATAGATTTGAGCTACAGTGGATTTAAGCTGTATAATCTCTAACCCATGTCCCAATTGGGCCATATCCTTACACCACTCGACCACCTCATCCTCCTCCTCTTCAGTCATAACTGTAACAGGCCCTCTACGATTTGTATTAGTCAACCCATTTATCTAATAATGTATGTTAGAGGCAGCAATACCATGTTTTTTTGCAGATGCATGGATTGAATATCCCTTAAACTCGATGTCATCAATTGCAATGAGCATGTCTTGCTTTGTCCAGCCTCTGATGGCACTTATTTTCTTTGTTGAACTTGCGCCTTGTACTGTGGTTGAAGGTGGCTCTGTGGCTGATGGTGGGCTGGGATGATCTGCTACTACAGGGTCCTTTTCAACTACATTGTTGGGAGCATTGGGAGCATTGACATCCTCATCTGATGAACTGCTCCGCATTTGGGCCCCCCTTCTCCCTCGCCTCCTGTTCCTTATCCGATCTGCAATAGAAACTCTTGGCATGAATACAACAACCTGAAATTTCCAACATCGTTAAGAAATTTGATAAGTATTACAACACAACTGTATAGAGTAAACTATAATTATGTATGAATTCAAATATTACTGCTAACAACATGAAATCTTCAGGGCTTTGTTGTGAATTAATTGACATTGAAGTGGAACAGACCTGGTTTACCTGAACAGTTGAATTTGAATTACATTTTTATTGTGAATTATTTTTTCATTATATTGTATTTCAATTATGTATTACTTGTAATATCAGCATGAGAAAGATATGCGATACCTACATAGCTGTTAGCTACATCGACTTGTCTAAAATCAGTAAGTGCCTGTTTTAACATGGAATTATCTTTGGACATGGACTGTGTGTTGGAACTATTTATGGCTATTAGTTACATGGACTTGTCTAAAATCAGTAAGTGCCTATTTTAACATGGACTTATCTTTGGACATGGACTATGTGTTGGAGCTATTTATGGCTGTTTGCTACATAGACTTGTCTAAAATCAGTAAGTGCATGTTTTAACATGGACTTATCTTTGGGCATGGACTATATGTTGTAACTATTTATTGAAATATTTTATTGAATATAAAGTCAATATCAAAATCTAGTTAATAATCACAACAAAAGGAGGAGACAACTACATTTATATTATAGGAAACTAGATTTTAAGCTTAAAAATTGATACTGTTTTCTATTGCCTCATATGCCTCTAAATCCTGAACGAGGAAACTACATTTATACTGTAGGCAACTAGATTTTAAGCTTAAAAATTGATACTGTATTCTATTTCCTCCTATGCCTCTAAAGCCTGAATGCTGACAACTACATTTGCTCCACACAAATTGATGTATTGTGCCAATCTGCCTCAGCTTTCAACACCCAATTCAGAATCCTTTGTTTTTCTTAGAAAAACCCTCTGCCTGATTTTCTTACCATTTTTGTTAAAACAATGACGACTTATACGGTGGGTTCAATGGCACGCAGGCACTGTTCCTATGTAGTTAGTAGGTTGCTATTCTTATAAATTTTTAAGGGCACTGTTCTTAGGGGATTGTGTGTTGGAACAATTTCTTGAAAGATTTTACTCATAAACATAAATATACGTGATTTTCTTATAAACATAACTCTCATTACTTATAAACTTAACATAGTTTATCAACTAAAACAATGATAAAGTACTCAATATCTTGAATAGAACAATGAAATACTTGTATGTCTCCAGCAATGCTCCAGCAATTGATGAAAAGAATGAATGTAACAATGTGCACACACTCAGTCTAGAATGTAACACTGAGCACACTCTATCTGGATGAAGAGAATGAATGTAACACTCTGCACACACTTTGTCTAGAATGTAACACTGAGCACACTCTGTCTGTATGTCTGGAACACTGTCTAAAAACGATTGTATGTATGCAAAATGGAAACTCACTGTTTGAAAACTCACTTTCTGAAAACGATTGTATGTCTGCAAAATGAATGGAACACTGTCTGAAAAATATGAATGTATCTCAACAGTAGCTTAAGAGTATAATGAATCCTTCAAATGCAGTAAGAGTTGATGTTTTATAGTTTTATGATCTAGAATTTAATTGGTAGGGAAGATTGGCATGGATTTCCATCTCCCAAATTTAATTCTGTGCTTTGGATTGATTTGTACATGATCCAATGGCTGATAAGCTTTCATGGTCGATCCTTGTGCTTTCCTGAATTTAATTCCCGAATTTAAATGCTTTCCTGAATTTAATTCCTAAATTGAAAGGGTTGTTGTGTTTAATTCTTGAAATGAAAGGTTTGGGTGAACTATTTCTTGAATTGAATGGTGTCTTTTAATGTCTTCAATAGGCTAAATGGTTAAACAGACATGTACATATGGCTGACACACATTTCACCTATTTTTGTGCAGGTGTTACCCAGTCCTTGTGCAGGTGTTACCCAGTCCTTGTCCAGGTGTTACTCAGCAATGTGATCTATTTCCCCAATGCAAAATCAGTGGGTGACTGTTTGATGGGATAACTGTACTTTTGGATGGAAATCATTGTAATGTTTTGTAATTCATTTTGCCTTAGTTGGTAATTCAGAACTGGAGGTACTTGAGACAATAGGTCTTGTCAACTTGTGATGTTAGACTTGGTGGATGACAGTTGTTGGTCTAGTAAAATACTGGGTCCATTTTGGACATATTTATATAACTTATATAACTTATTATAAAATATTTCTGTGCATATTTTAGTGAGTTTGTCATTCTTGTTTGATGGATGTGTGGGACCAGTACTATAACTACTACTGGTCCTTGCACAACAATAGAAGCCTCTCCCCTATATTCACTAGCCAAGTCAAACTTGACAACTTTTCCTCGCAAAGTTTGTTGGGTTTTTTCAATAACCCAGTCAACTTCTTTGTTTTTTTCATTAACAGGACTATTTTAGATTTTTTAACTTCTTTTCAATGATATCTCATTGCTAATATATAAATCGTAATAATGGTTTACATGCACTAATATTTGGTTCTTGTTCATCTCACACATGGTAAATACTTGTGATGGGCTTCCTTAGCGTGTTCTGGTTAGAAAATTCAATATTAGCACACTAGAGATTTCAGTGATCGGCCAGCTGTGACTTGTACAGTAGATCATCACTTTAAGATGGTGCACCATGTAAAATCATGATAATAGCTGCTGAGAAACAAGTAAAACAACAATGCACAGGCAGGTTGGTACTGTCCCTATTCAAAAATTCAAACTGCCTTTCTCTGGCGTATTCTAAGCACAATAATGATTAAAATATGTAGCCTATTTCCTAGCAATAGTCATTCATGGTGGATAATGTTTGCCTCAGCTCACACAGACATAGTCTTGGATGCAAAAGAAAAGAATTTGGAAATTTCAAAGAACTTACTGAAAGTCCCCAAGTACAGATCCTTGTTCCCTGCAACTCTGCTAATCAGTGCCTGCCATCTCCCGTGCTGGTGGTGCTTGTTAACGCTTAATGCATAAATCATACATTCTCTCTTATTTCTTCCAAAACGCACTAAATAAAAATAAGTACAGAAAAATCCCCCATACCTTGTTACTCCTCTATACATAGATGCGCCCCTGGAAAATCCACTACTCTTCCTGCACCACATTTATTGCAATACCCAGGCGAAAAATAAGCTCTGAAACCATGAAGAATCATAAAGTCTTAAATTTGTTTCAGCTCGAAAAAGTGTATATTACCTCCTCAAATTGGCAACGTACACCTGCCTCGTCATGTGCTTCATCTCTTCAAGTTCATTTTCATAAGTGTTCAACTACAGGAAACATTCATTTCACTCATAGGGTTTAATCTTCTGAGATGAAGGTTACAAATATTCAATCAATTATCCAAATTACATTAATAAAACAAAGGGAATTTTTCATTAAAAACAGTGTCAAACAGTAAGCTTTATTACTGTAGCAAAAGAGATGTCACTTTTCATTTCAAAAGAACAGTAAGCAACAACAAGATTTATTACTGTAACAACACATATTTTTTGTTACTAACTTATTTGTGTTTCTGATTTCAACACAGTAGTGAGAATTATTTTACTATAAAAACACGGATTTTCTGTTTACTTAAAAGACATTTAATGTTGTCATTACTGGGAAGTTAATGTGAGTGGATGGTCCCCAGTACTTGAGAGCAGCCAAGTCATAAGATTTAGCAGCCTTCTCTTCTTTATCATAACCCCTTGTTAACAAATTAATAAAGATTAGATAGCTTGCATTATCAACATAATTAACACAAGCAACATCATTAATGATAAATCTATAAGCTGATTCTCAATTAATGTAGACCGCCATCTAGAAAATGGATATAAAATTTTGTTGGCACAAGTTTTCTTGAACGTACCCAAATACACTGCATTGTGCATTGTTGATAGTAAGAAATGGCGTTGCCCTCAGACAAAACGAAGTAGGTGTCAGAACAAAAGTTTCAGAAAGTACACTGAACTATATAAATTCCTACCATGGCTTTTGGGTGAGCCTTATTTCCCAGTGGGCATTTACTGCCTCAGTGCATTTATGGGCCGATGGACTAGAAAATAAGGCTCGCCTGGCTTTTGGAGTTTTGAAAAATTAAATGTGCAGTAGAAAATTGCTAGGGCTTACAATATCTTGTCTCCCTTTTTGGCTCTGGCCTTCTTTCTTGCAACTGTTATCCCACAAGTGAGCCTCGTAGCTCCCTGTCCACCGATGCCTAGAATACAAGCAAAACCCATTGATTTTTTAAACCAGTAAGACCTTTGGATCCATGAAATTGATAAATGTATGACATATAGCATCAATGCGTTCATCTGTACGATAAATGAAAGCAACGAAAACCCAAAAAAAAAAGGGCCTGATAGGGGCACCTTGTGACACCACGGTATTGAGATGTCCGTTGACCAAAAGTATCAATGTATTTTCGAGGAACGAGCTGTCTGGCGTTAACGGATTTTGATCTAGCGACCCTTTTTCTACTTGTTTCCACTGCAACACATTCTGAATTGGTTCCCGAATGGGGAACTATGATAACTGAGCTGGACTGAGATCCAGAAGTCATTGTGAGAGTCAGAGCCCGAGACTGCAAATCCCCAATATTATTAAGGCTCTCATGGGATTGGTTGGTTGAATTCTTGTCAGAAGACCCACCATTGGGGTATTTCCTTAGCAATGTTTTCATGGTTGATATCCCCACTATGCAGCTCGATGGGTTCTCTATAATTCCTGTCCCTGGAGGATTGAACTGTAAACTGCAATCTGCAAACATATTAGGCTGGTTAAGCCCTTGTTCATGCATTGCAGACTCATATATATGGTTTCCATTGTCACTGTATGTATAAAGTGAATATGGTATGCCCATGCGCCTGCATTCTGAATAGGGCATCTAATTAACGTTGATCATTTTGCAGGAGCCAGTATTATCTTCACCCACATTATGGTCAAAATACATACTATCTTGCAAGCTCAAAGACATGGACTGATGGTCTCTGGCTAAGGCTGAGTACTCTTGTCTCCCCAAGAATGCACCACCTAGGAAATCCTCTAAATAAAGGGTATTCGAGAAGGGAAAGGGCCGATGGAGCTTTTAATAAGGCTATGGAAACATGCAACATGCTCCTCCAGCACAACAAACGTGATATTAAATTTGACAGTAAAACTGGCGTGATAACCGCGTAACTAACTGCGTAACTAACTGCAGACCACTTTTTTTCACACATGTGTCATCACTGACATGTGTCATTACAAATATGAATTGGTTGATGAAAAAAAAGAGTTGATTCAAAAGAGAAGGCCTATCGGCCTAATTATAATGTTATAAATGCATTACAACATTCAAAAAAAGTCATGTTGATTATGGTTTCTTATGGTTGACCATTTTCAACCATGATCATGTTGATTATGGTTGATTGTGGTTAGTCATGGTTGACCATATTCGACCATAGAGGCCTTGATCATGGTTGATCATGGTTGATCATGGTTGATGATATTCAACCATGGATGATCATGGTTGACTATGGTTCACCATTTTATCATGGTTGTCCATCACTGACAATGGTTGAATATGGTTGGTCATCGTTGACTTTTATTAATTGTGGTTGACCATGGTTGACAGTAGAGACATTATCCATGGTTCACTAAATTTAGCCATGATTAACCATGATTTACCGTGGTTGACTATAGAGATATGGATTAACCATGAATAGGGAATTGTACCATATTCAACCACAAATATGTGCATTATTCACAATGGATGACCATAATCACACATAGAAACCTTGGATGACCATTATAAAAATCGTTGACTATGGTTGTTGATGAGGATTCTATAGAACATGAAATGTTCTTTATCAACCATGGTTGACCAAACATGACCATGTTGATCATGGTTGACCAAATTCAGCCATACGAACCTCGATATTGGTTTACCATAGTTGATCATGGTTACCGATATTCAACCATGCATGATCATGGTTGACCATAATCAACCATATGGACCTCGATCTTGGTTGACCATAACTGATCATGGTTACCGATATTCAAACATGCATGATCATGGTTGGCAATAATCAACCATGTTCGACCATGCTTGACCATTTTTTATCATGGTTGACTATTTTTATCATGGTCTATCATGGTTGGCCATGGTTAACCATAGAGACAATGACCATGGTTAAACATATTTAAACACGGTTAATCATGGTTGAACATAGAGATATTGGTTGACATTATATCCATGGATTATGATGCGTGACCATTGTTGATGGTGGTTCAACATTGTTGTTCATCGTTGACAATGGTTCAAATTAAATGACCATGGTTGATCATGGTTGATCATGGTTAATCGTGGTGATCAACCCTGCTTGACCATGGTTGATCATGGTTGGCCATGGTTAACCATAGAGACAATGACCATGGTTAAGTATATTTAAACATGGTTAATCATGCAGTGAGCATAGAAATATTGGTTGACCATTATATCCAAGGATTATGATGCGTGACCATGGTTGATGGTGGTTCAACATTGTTGTTCATCGCTGACAATGGTTCACATTAAATGACCATGGCTGATCATGGCTGATCATGGTTAACTGTGGTTGACCAAATTCAACGAGAAAGACCTTTATCATGGTTGACCAAATTCAATCATGATTAATCATGGTTGACCATGCTTGACCTTGGTTGATCATAGTTCACAATAAAGTCATTTTCCATGGTTGATCATGGTTGGTCGTAGAGACAATGATTAACCATTAATAGGGAATTGTGTTTGACTGAACTTGAGGAGTGATGACTACCAAACATACTCCGAAATAGTCAATTGTATTAGTAAATGTGTTTGAATAATGTAGTAATGTTGCATTGCGACGTTGGATAAATTGCAATGTGTAACATTGTGACAATGTTTGTCACATTGCAACGTTTAATAGATTTATTTACCATTCGAGCATCACAACATATTAAATTCTCAATATTAATAAATAATATTAATAGGAAGTTATTTTTCACTAAAGTTAAAGATTGTTGATTGTTAAACATAGTCAAACATGGTCAAGGAGTCACCCACATTCTGAAACGTGGTTGAAAAAATGTTGTAATGCCACATTACGATGTTAGAAACATTTGTTTACAATTCCAATTCTAATAAATTTATATTAATATTAATTAATATTAATATATTTATTTAAACATTTTTAAATTATTGGTTAATGTTATT
Source organism: Pinus albicaulis (assembly GCA_034641835.2). Taxonomy (NCBI): domain Eukaryota; kingdom Viridiplantae; phylum Streptophyta; class Pinopsida; order Pinales; family Pinaceae; genus Pinus; species Pinus albicaulis. Next base: position 3,436 of record JAXQQM020085295.1, on the reverse strand, counting down.
ATTATGTGTGTGTGTGTGTGAGAGAGAGAGAGAGAGATCGTCTAGACTTGAGGAGCCATGATCGAGGGACATCTAAGTCATCAAAGTCAGTTTGGGATCACGCCTGGCATGGTCCATGAGAGCCCTTAGCTCCCTTGATTTTTTAGCATGTATATGTGTGTGTGTGTGATCCTCTAGACTTGAGGATACACAATCGAGGGACATCTTTGTTGTCAAAGTCACACGGGAATCACACCCGAAATGGGCCATGAGAGCCCTTAGCTGACTTGATTTTTTAGCATGTCCCCTCCAACTAGCACATGACATAACCACCCTCGTGAGGTTTCATCTTCGGTCACCTTGCTAACGAAGCCGATCCTAAACTTGTTGTGCTAGTAAGACATGACTTTTATATTTTAGTCAATATATTGTCAAGTATTTTAATTAGTTTTATTAAATATTTTTAATTAACTTAATATTACTATTAATTAATATGAAAATAGTAATTTAAAAATCTAAATATTAATGTGTGTTGTAATTAAACATTTGTATATAAATGTTTTAATTAATATATTTCCAAATGTTTTAATTTATGTTCTTAAACATTTTAATGTCTTTATTATTGTTATCAATGTTTCATGTAATGTTACAAATAAATTAATTAAGGTTAAAATTAGTTAATGTTAATTTTTAATTAATTAATATTAATGTTAATTATTATTTTAATTATTTAATTAATTAATATTGTATTAAATGAGGACTACTTTGATTGAATAAGATCGATTATTGTAAAATAAATTACACATATTGTTGATCTAGATGTGGTTGTATTTGACTATATTTCACTAATGTGATTACATATTTATAATTATGTATTAATGCTTTAATTACTATATCAATATATTAATGACAATAAATTGGTAAATTAATGTTATTATTAATCAATATTAATTCATTTCTTTGAACATGTTTAAATTAATGTCATTAAACATTTTAAAATAAATGTTTTAATTAATATATTGTCAAAAGTTTTAATTATCGTTTTAAAGTTAAAAACATTTAAGTACAATTCCAACATCTTATTATTATTATTAACCAAATCCAAATATATTTATATTTAGATATATTTGAATAATGTAGTTAAGTATAATAATTATGTATTAATGATTTAATTAATATGTCAATGTAATAATTGTAATATAATAATTATTTAACTTTATTATTAATTAATATTAATATATTTTTTACATATTTTTGAATTAATTTTTAATATTATTAAACATTTTTATATAAAAGTTTTAATTACATATTGTAAAATGTTTTAATTAATAATTTTTAATGCTCCAATTTATTAATATTTTAATGTTTTAAATAATGAATTAGTAAATGTATCTTAATTAAGGATTGCATTATAGTCAAATACAATAAATATAGGGATGAAAAAGTTTTAATGTTATTATATTTGGTTATGTTTCACTAGTGTGGGTAATTATTATATATTAAGTAATAATGTTTTAATTAATATATCAATATATTAATTTTAATAAATAAATCAATTAATATTAAAATATTTTTAATCATATTTAAATTAATTTAATTAATTAATTAAATGAATGAAATTGATTAATTAAATTAATCAATTTAAATTTGTTTGTTAATCATTGTAGATTTGTTTCTGTACATGGATAGGTTATATAAAGAATCTTAAATGGGTAGCATGGAGCTTTCAATACCCCATGAACAATAGTTTTTTTTAAGTAATAAAAAAAAAAAATGAATCCAAGAATAATTTAATAAAATAATATTTCTTTTTTCTTTATAGTAAATTATGAGCGGACATACATTTGAATGGCATGCATGTGAAACAGCTGGTGTAATGGAGTGGAGGAAAAGTTTTTAAATGCACACTTGCCAAGTGGTTGAACGAGGTATACTTTTGAGAATGCAAATAGTCAAAATTAATCCAGGTTGCAGTGCAATGTTTTATAAGTTTTTTTTTTTAAATTTCATTTCTAACTAAGTGGTATACGTGGTTATCAACAACAGGTACAATAAATTTTTAAACATGTTTTGTAAAAAATTAATTTAAGTATGGTTTAAACGTGGAATTTAGATATGCAACGAAGTTATTGCATTTAATTAGATTCGTTGATGGAGTGGCAACGACGAGAATATACTAACATCATCCAATTTAAACAATCTGATCAAAAAGATTAATTAGAAAAATGATTAAAGTAGCAAGTTCCAACAGGGGGTACGCCTATTGGCGTAAAAATGTTATAAATATATATATTTAGTTTATATAGAATATATAACATTTAAATACTTTATTTATCATTCACATTTTGTACATAAAAAGGTGAATACATGATATATTTGAAAGTTGAAAACATATAGCCATAAAATTTTTTCTCACTATATAATCCATATTAATCTTTTTTAAATTATATATATATATATATATATATATATATATATATTCTTTGGGATTAAGTAGATCCATGTAAATATAGTAAATAGAAAATAAAGAGAATTGGAAGACTAAGAGATATTGAGAGATGAAACACAATAGTCTCTCTCCATGTATATATCCATGTTCCATCTTTATGCAAAGCACAATTCAATTCATGGAGTTACCTCCCAACCTAACATAGTATGAAAGCCAAGTTCTTTTTTAGCATTCTACGCTGAGTAACTCTTGCATTTTCTGCCATTTTCCCTTGTCCCTCCGTCTTCCTTTGAAACAAATGCACCTGCTAGTCTTCACTCTATTTGAAAGTTGGGTGAGAGAGGCAAACTCTCGACCTGGTGCGGTGAGGCAAAATTTCGACCTGGTGCGGTGAGCGTGGAGCCTCCATGTTATTGGGTGCATTTGAATTGTGTTGAAGTTTTTTTTATGGTTCAAAAAAAAATTGCGTTGAATTTTTGAAAAGCACGATACCTGTATTACCTTCTCTACACCTATGTTGAAAAGGCTGATAGTCAAGCTGATAATTGTGTTGAATCTTGTATTGAAAAGGCTGATACTTCTTGTCACATATACATTTTTTTTTTCCTAATTATTTTCCTCACTGGTTATGGTTATGGAGACCCTATGCCTCATCCTCCTCTGAGGCATATTTTTTACTCACACTCTACATGTTTGTGCATAGTGATGAGCGTGATGAGCACATTGTACTCCTGTAATTTATTTCATACCAGCCTAGATCCATCTAACTCTGGATCTATCATGCGCCGAGAGGGATCAAATCTCTGGAGATGCAAACCTATTTTTTGAGTGCAAAACTTCTGGAAAGGTTTGCACCTCGAGAGATTTGATCCCTCTCGGCGCATGATAGATGCAGAGTTAGATGGATCTAGGCTGGTTCCAGTCGGAGGCATCAACGTCACATTTTTCAGATTATTAAAATTTTTGTATATTTTTGAGATGTAAGATGGATCTAGGCTGGTTTCAGTC
>JAXQQM020078487.1:0-15961 GCA_034641835.2 Pinus albicaulis | reverse complement strand
ATTTGAGACACCCGCTTAAAGACAATATTTAAGACAATACAAAAGTTTTCTTTTGTCTCAAATTAAGACAATTTACCCAAAAATTGTCTTAAATATTGTCTTAAAACCCCCCTTTATGTTGTAGTGGGTCTTGAGCTAGTTTCACTTGGGAAGTATCACTCTCACCATCCCAAGTGGCCTCCTGTGGCGAAAGAAAAGAGATATGACAAGGCAAGAGATCCTATCAAGTTATTGCTAAAGGAAGCACTCACACAAAAAATGAATGATATTATGGAAAATTTCATCCAAATCCCTCAATAACTACCACTAGTGGCGAAGGCACCTTCAACAAGCAACTATTTTAGAGATGTGATACCCTTCAAGGTATAAGTTAACTTTGATATCCCCTTATTTGAAGGTTAAATATTTGCAATAGATGTAGATGCTTTGGATAAATGGTTAATTTGTTAGAGGGTCATTACTCTATCCAAAAAAAATTCAATAAAGAAAAGATCCCCTTCATACTCTAAAAAATCCTTCTCCATGTCAAATAATGATGGGGAGGTTACTAGAGAATTAAAGTGAATATTACTATGATATTAAAGGTAGCACACACTTGGGTGGCCTTTGTCGATGCCCTCAAGTAGGAATTCTACCCAATAGGGAACTATAATGACCAATACATGATATGGACAACTCTATGACATGACAAAGACTGGACGATGCCAGAATGCACCAACATTTTACATACCTTGTGCTCAAATTTGGGTATCAAATACTCCAAACAACACTTGGTTTTGAAGTATCGTAGTAGCATACAAAAATACATCCAAATAGAGATGAATTTCTTGGAAATAACCTCACTAAGATTTGCTCATCGATATGACATCAAAATTGAATAGAAATTTAAGTGGAGGAATAAGTGGTAGTTGAGGTCTACAAATCCATCACAAATAAATCCTAGAAAATGTGCCCCTAACTTGTAAAATAAGGAACAAGGCAAGGAGAGCCCAACTCGTTGAAGTCACAAGTAAATAAGGGTAATGGGAATTCAAAGGACACTAAAAATTTGTGTGAGTTCCCCAAAATCCCCTAGAAAAATGCTAATTAATTTTGCTTAAAATAATCACTTTTGGAAAATATTAAAGAAAAATAAATAGACTATGGATCAAATTCTCATTTAGAGAAGGATAAAGGAAGCAAATATTCGATACAAAACCCAATGCTACCATTGTGATTGCATAGATATGACCAAAATATTCAAAGGAACATGAGGAGGGGGAACATATCATCCTTTCACAAATGTGGGTGAAGGAGACACACTACATTTCATTGTTGACAATGGGATCCAAAAGAACTTGATCTCAACTAAGGTCATCAAGAGATTAAAACTTCCATTAATGCCACACCCCAACTATATGTTATTTGTTAGTTGATCTAGGGGTGAGATATCCACATTAGCCAACAATGTTCCTTATCCTATGACATTAATGCCTTCAAAGATGAGGCACTATGTGATGTTTTCCCACTCAAATTTTATGATGCTTTTTAAGGACAACCTTATATGTGGAAACACCATGTTGTTTATGAGTCTCATCTTTGTTGTGGCATTCTTACTCTAGGAGGTTAGCTCTATAAGGTACCAAAGGTAAATCTCACTACTGAAATTTCAATGATCTCAAGATAATAGTGCCAAAAGGTAATCTCTTAGACCACAAATTTTGTCTTCATGGTTCGGTTAGAAGGTGAAAGGAAGGTCACTGCGAACACCACAGTGTTGGCATGGGACCTATCTAAATAATAGAAGAAGTTAGATAATATTGTAGAGGCATACAAAGACTTGATGCCTTGAACTCCTTTACCTAATATCCTATAATATATATTCTCTCTTCTAGATAATGAGGAAATGAAATGAAAGATTTATGAGCTCATCCAAAAGAGCCACATTCGACTGAGCTCTTCACTTTCAAGAGCTCAATTTTGTTGGCACGGAAGAAGGATGGGACATGGAGACTCTATATCAATTACATATCCCTAATAAAATTACTATCAAGAACATATATTTGATAACCTAGATTGATGATCAACTTGATCAACTTAAGGGTTCCAAGTTCTTTAGTAAGATTAATTTTAATTCAAGCTACCACGAAGTTCCAACTGAACAAACCAATGCATGAAATACAACCTTCAAACTAAAGAATGCCTTTTGAGTGGTTGGCCATGCATTTTGGCTTGACCAAAACTCAAACAACATTCTTTAGGATGATGGATGATATCATGTAGTTGTTCACAAACTCTTTTGTGCTTGTATATTTGGATGAAATTATCATCTTCGATAGAAATTGGATAAAACATTTGTAACACATTTAGCAAGTCATGATCATCTTGAAACAACTCAAGTTTTATGCAAATATAGATAAATGATCATTTGACATGTAGAGAATTCAATATACGGGATGTACATCATGGATGAACATGTGGTGCATGTGGAACTAGCTAGGTCCAAGTCACTAGGGACTGTCCATTCCTAACAAATCTAACAGAGTTTTGTAGCTTCTTAATCCTTGTTAACTTATATCAAAGGTTCATGCTAGGGTTCTTTTATATCGCATGGCCCTCAAGTCAAGTGACCAGGGGTGGAGCTAAAGTAAATTTTTCTTGCATCATGATCCAGGTGGATATCGGTGGCCTCCCACCTATTCCATTTGGACCCGCAGCGTCAATTCTTTCAGTTTTTCAGCTTCAGCACAACTTACTATTTATAGCAGGTTTACGGGTCCTGCACACCTGGAGCCGTTTTGGGGCATTAATAATCCAGGTGGATATTGGTGGCCACCCATCGAGTCCATTTGAACCCCCACCATCAGTTATTTTAGTTTGTAAGTTTCGGCACAACTTACTATTTTTAGTAGTTTTTCGGGTCTTAAACTTCCAGAGCCATTTTGAGGCCCTAAATGACGTTTTTTGGGAAAACGGAGAGCAACATGGGTCCACTTGATTGCTTTAAATGTGTGTGAATGATATCTTCAAAATGTATATTGTTATTTTTGGTATATAAGATCATAATAAAATAATGATAATTCTAAAGTACATGAATTTATTTGCATTAATTTCTAAACTTTATTATGTTTTATAATGTCATTTCTAAAATAATACAACCAATTGATTGCTTTAAATGTGTGTGAATGATATCTTCAAAATGTATACTGTTATTTTTGGTATGTAAGATCATAAGAAAATAATGATAATTCTAAAGTACATGAATTTATTTGCATTAATTTCTAAACTTTATTATGTTACACAAATTCATATTATTCTAGATTTATTATTCTACAATTATTTATATTCATACAAATTTACAAATTTACAATTATGGAAATTTAACAATATTCACGGTATACATTTTACTTACGGTAGTTATGGTTCAAAATTGACAATTAATTTACAATTTTACAAATTTACAATTTTACAAATTTACAAATTTAAAATTTTTAATAAAATTGAATGATGGCAATGCATACAATTACAATTTTACAATTTCACAATACAATTACAATTACAATTTTAGAATTTTACATACAATTACAATCATTTCACATTAATACAATTATTTTTTTACAAATTTTTACATACAATTACAATTACAATTTTACAATTTCACATACAATTACAATTATAATTCAAATTACAATTACAATTTAAGAATTTTACATAGAATTTTACAATTTTACATATATACAATTACAATTACAATCATTTCACATTAATACAATTAAAATTTTACAAATATTTTATATATAATTACAATTAGAATTAGAATACAATTACAATTTTACAATTTCACATACAAATACAATTAAAATTAAAATTACAATTACAATATTAGAATTTTACATACAATTAAAATTATAATTACAATCATTTTACATTAATACAATTAAAATTTTACAAATATTTTACATACAATTACAATCAAAATTACAATTTCACATACAATTACAATTACAATTTTACAATGAAAATTATAATTTCAATCATTTCACATTAATACAATTAAAATTATACAAATATTTTACATATAATTACAATTAGAATTACAGTTACAATTAAAATTACAATTACAATAATAATTACAATTTTAGAATTTTACATACAATTACAATTACAATTACAATCATTTCACAATAAATTAAATATTACAATTACAATTAAAATTTTACAAATATTGTATATACAATTACAATTACAATTTTACAATTTTAGATATAATTAAAATTAAAATTTCAATTACAATCACGACACAATATTTAATAAATATCATGATTTAATATTAAAAATAAACATCACGATCATGATAACCATCGTACAAACATCATATTCGACTAAAAAACACATTCAAATTCACTAACATCATCTAATCATCGTGATCATGATCATCTAACAAAACACAAGCATTGTATAACATCATCACAACACAAACATCAAATATACATCTCATGTCAAATAACTACTATCACATACACATCTATCTGCAAGCTGCACCTTAAATGCGCATATCTAACATGACCTAACAATATACACATCATGATGAACACCAACATGTAAATTAAGTACATCTGCAACATGAACATAAAATACATGGACCATATATATATATATATATATATATATATATATATAATGCCAAAAATATACAACTGTAATATAACTGCATATAAATGTCAAATATCAACTGGTGGTACATCAATAGTAGTACTAGTTGAGGCTTGCTCAGTCGATGGTGCAACCTCGACATGCTCAGATAGATGTCGATCATGTGCCTGCTGATCTAGAGGTGCCTCATGGTGATAAGGAACTCCCTACTCATGATGACTCATGGATGGTCCAATCTGCTGATCAATGGATGGTGCGGTGACCTACTTAGTCAATGGACCTGCGCCCTCCTCGAGATCAGGTGCCTGCTCATGATCATGACTGGACGCTGCAAGCTACTCATCATGATCATCTCCAACACAAGGTGGAGGAGGAGGTGGAGTACTAGAACGATGATCACTCCCCTCATGATCATCAGATGAGGCGCTACTCGACTGTCGATGTACTACATCTCCACCACGTCTACATCGACCGACCATCCTCGCCCATGCCAATAATCTAGTAGCTCCAACGATATGCCGCATTGGGGTCAACATATCATGGGGCATGACTCTCCATATCTCTATTAGCCTATCATCAGCTTGTATCTCTCCGATAATAACTGACCTGACTCCCTCCTCGACTAGGAGTCGATAGAGTTGGTCGCCCAAATCTATCCTAAATCGAGTGTCAGGCCTACGCCTCACACCTGCTTGTATCTATGCCTGATCATGAGGACCAAGTCTGTCACCAGCCTGATCCTCCGCATCTACCCTCTCCTCGTCAGCATGATCTACACTTAGATCATTTGGTGGCGGTGGAATCTCATCGCCAACAAATGACCCAATATCTACAAAATATATATAAGTACACAACAATAATTAGACAATTTAATAAAACAAGTTAAAGAACGTGTTAGAATAAATTTAAAGAAAACAATAATATTATCTCTCTCATCCGGTAGCTCATCGTGTGTGAAGAGAATGTTGGCACACCCTCGCCAATCCAAACCAGCATATAGACATTGCACCAGAACGAAGCCGTGATCATCAACACTGGATAGCAACTCCAGTTCATCATGATATATCATTGTGGAAAAGTTATACTCGCTCCTCTTAGGCATCATCTGGCCCCACATCCCCATCTGTACGTGCAACATCGACTTACGAGGCTGCAAAAAAAAAGTAGGCCTCGTCTCTAGAAACCTCTCAAAAAATAAACAAAATAACTCTGAAGCAAAAGGGAAGTTCACCCTCCCATGTGTCTGAGAACAACATCTATCTAATGTTGTACAAAACTACCACAAAAAAATCGAAAACCATTTCACAAGTCGTGGCACCTGTAATAAAGAATCAACATAAAATAAAAGCGGGCAACTAATGTGTTTCCCATCACTGGTATGGTGTGCAATGGTTGAAAACAGTAGTGAGAGGCACCTCACCTCCTCTACACCAAACGAAGAAATACGTAATTGACCACCAGAGACTTGAAAATATGCAGGAGAAAGTATATCGACACTAATGTATCTCTGGGAGTACACCAACTCACTCCCTCCTGCATAGTCAACAGGGACCTATGGAACGAGGGAAAATCATGCCCTCTCCTAGATAGGCCAGTAATAAAATATATTTCCTCCTCAGTGGGCACGTACCATTGGTTAGGACCAACCCAGAAAGCCTGTCAGTTGGCATCCCACCTGAAGATGAGTTGTCCCAATAACCCATAATGACCCTTCAGGGATGTAGCCTCCTCATAGAACTTGACTAGGCCTACCCCCCTTAGGAGCAATTGGGTGGCTATCGTAATAGGGCGAGGGTACATAAGTCTCTCCCTCTCTCGTGCCTCCCATAGGAGAACCACGTTATACTGGTCCGCCATATGTTCTTGTTGTTCACTTTCTTCTCTCCTTTGACGTCGATGAATGATTCACATATTAAATACATTTTTTTATTAAATGAGACATGTATTTAAATATATATATTTATTTTTATTTTTTGAAAAAAAAAAAAGTTGGTGCGCCCAAAAAAATATTCATGCACCGGTACCGATGCGTTTGTTTTTATCGCACACTGTCCTTGGTGCACATGGAAATTTGTAGCGCACCGAAAAACATGAAATGTAATTTCTTTTGCAATGCGATGACAAAACTATCCACCCCGGGCAGATAGTTAGGTCAATGCACCACCCAACATTAATTCATGGTCAACGGTGTGGCCCTGTAAACGACCGCACCATTGATTATAAACCAGTGTCGGGAGGGAGGTGCGCTATCCAAACTATTCACCTTGGGGCGGATAGTTTCGTCAGCGCACCGCCCTCCTGACATCAGTACACAGTCAACGGTGCAGTCGTTTAAACGACCACACCATTGACTATGTGCCAGTGTTGGGAGGGCAGTGCACTAACCAAACTATGCACCCCAGGGAGGATAGTTTAGTCAGCGCACAGCCCTCCTATGATCAATGCATGGTCAACGGTGCGGTCGTTTAAATGACCACACCATTGACTATGTACCAGTGTTGGGAGGGCAGTGCATTGACCAAACTATGCACCCCGGGGAGGATAGTTTAGTCAGCGCACCGCCCTCCTATAATTAGTACATGGTCAAGGTGTAGTCGTTTAAATGACCACACTATTGACTATGTACCGGTGTTTGGAGGGTAGTGCGCTTACCAAACTATCCGCCCCATGGTAGATAGTTTAGTCAACACACCACCCTCCCCACACCGGTACATAGTCAACGATGCGATCATTTAAACGACTGCACCACCATATAAGTTTTAAAAAAAATGGTGCGTGTTTTTGATACCGCACCGGACCCGGGCAGTTTTCGTTAGCACCGTTCACAGTGCAACCTGTAAATTTATAGGTAGCACTGCGAATGGTGCGAGCTAAACAGCTCGAGCGCACCTCGCAAGAATTTTTTTTTTTTAATGGTAAATTTTAAGTTTTTTGACAAATCTAATCCGCTAAAAAGTTTAATTACTGAGAAACAGGTAAAATACCTGTACATTTGGGCGTCGAGGAGGCATATTTGCTGAAGAATTTACAAAACTAAATTTTCCCACCATTTTCCAAAATTTGAACTCCAGAAGGTGGGAAATGGACGGTAGTAGTGCGTGTGATGGGAGGACTAATGGCAGGGTGCCTCACACAAGGGATATTCACACTGGTGCTTGAGATCTCTAGAGCACTAAAGAAGTGAAAATATGGATTTTTTGGCCAGTATTTATTTATTTATTTAACCTTGTTTCAGTGCGCGGGTTTTTGAGGTGCATCGAGCAGTTTATGCCTAGGGAACCAGGCATGTTTCTGTTTGAGCGTGGCTTTTTAAGATGCACCGGGCCTATTGCTGAGTAGCACACCAGTGCGCTATAGTAATGAGACGCACTGGGTGGGTTTGTATGGAGAGTACAGTGTCTTGGTGTGCCAATTTGTAGTACGCACCGATGCTTTGTGAGTTAAACACACCGGTGCAATTTATGATTAAAAATGCACCAGAAAAAAAACATCCACAAAAACCTCCACCAGCCAACCTCCTCTAGAGAACTCCACTACAAACAGATATCTAGGCTATTTTTATAAGGGGTTCCTCAAAAACATCCGCTAGAGGATCTTTACCTTGTAGTGTCATGATCTGCAACCTCCGTTAGATGTGTAATCTATGAAATGATGCACCTTGGATATGTTTCCAAGCCTCCATGTCCACTCTTATTTATATGCTTCTAATGTGGTGTCAACGAACTATCCATGGGCATATGTATGTTTATGGCTTTAATTTTACACCTAATGTCCAGGATAGTAAAAATTGTTAAAATTGCACTTCTCATAGATCCACTGTGAGCAGATGAGGGAAGGTTATAAAAAATAAAAAAGGGAATGCTCTTTCCCAATATGTGTACCTATCTTATTCCCAAATTCATTTACTATAATTATTTCATAATAGGGGCTTGCATGCATTTTTATTAAACTAAGGGGACATCTCATGAATACAATTCAACCCAAGTGTTTTTGCTTAACAGGAACCCTTTTAGCCCAAATTGAAAAACTAGGTGTATAGTGAGGTGGAAAATAGTATAAAACACCATTTGAAACTGAAATCACTCAGAAAGAAGGAAGAATGAGTGTATGGAGGGCATTCTTTTGTGTTGGGTAAAATTGGGTTAAAAACTAAAAAAATGTCATTTTTTCAAATCAATTGCAAGAAACTGACACAGAATTTGAGGAATGTGAAAGAAAAATTTGTCACAAATACATATTTCTTAAACCTCATAGGATTATTTCCAATTAATGGCATCTAAATAGTCTTCAGCAACCATTTTTCTAAACTCAATTTTGTACATTTGCACTATGTTCTTAACAGGAGAATTCAATAACTTAAGTCATTAATTTTTAATTTTGACCAAGAGACTTACAAATTGTGTACAAGTGTAAATAAACCATTCATTTAAATATGATCACGCAATCTTTGCATGCATTTTCATGTTTATGGCTTGCATTTTATACCAAATATCCATCATAGTAAAAATTGTTAAGAGTGCACTCTTCATAGGTTGAATGTGGATTATAAAGCTTATTATATAAAATTTTATAATATATAAAATTTATTTTTCATATAAATGTCTAAAAAATTGGTTTGTTGGCATCCTCAGCGTGCATCCTGAACTTCCATTTAATTAATAATTTGAGAGAAGGATGGGGTACTAAATGACCACGGGGTTGGAATGTGTCAGCGTCACACTAGATATCTCCCCTCATTCATGGCCATTAAATGGGGGGAGTACATGACCTTTTATTCCCATGCCACCACTTTCACCTGCATCTGGGTATTTACTATAAGAATTTCATAATATGGGCTAGTTTTCATTTTTATTAAACTAAGGAGACATCTCATAAATACATGACAACCCTAAGGTGTTTTTTCTCAACATGCACCTTTTTAGCCCAAATTGAAAAATTTGGCGTATAATGAGGTGAAAAATAGTAGAAGACACCATTTCCAATTGAAATCACTCATAAATAAGCAAGAATGAGGGCATGGTAGGAATTTTTTTGAGCTAGGTGAAACTGGATTAAATACTAAAAGAATGTCCTTTTTTTCAAATCAAGTGCAGGAAATAAACATGAAAATTGAGGAATGTGAAAGAGTTTTTTTTCACAAATACATTTGTCTTTATCCCCATAGGATTATTTTCAATTAATGACATTTGCATAGTCTATGACAGACATTTTTCTAAGCCAAATTTTGTATATTTTCCCACTGCTCTTTACAGAATAATTGAACAACACAACCATTAGTTTTGAGTTTTGACCAAGAGACTTACAAATTATGCACAAGTGTTAATAAATCATTCATTCAATTATTATCATGCAATATTTTCATGCATTTGTATGTTTATGGTTTTCATTTTACAAAAAATGTTCATCATAGTAAAAATGGTTAAAAGTGCACTTTTCATCGATCCACTATGAGCTTTTTGTCTTTTATTTTTCTAGATCATACCACTCGATCTAGGGAATTCACCTTTGTATGCAATCATAAAAGTTCCATATAACAAATTGGCAACTCCAATGGGGAACGATTCTTCCCTTAGTGGTTACCTTGACCTTAACATCTTTTTCACCTCGTAAAGCAACCTTAATTGACTCATTCAAACATTGTTTAACCTTAGGAAAACACCTTTTTGAGCTTAGTCATGCTTTTGAAAAAATAGTCCCACACATCCCCTGATCTGGAGACAGAGCACTTCAACGCACCTGCTCCTTCTCTGTACCTGTGCTACAATGCAGTGGTGTATGTTCTGCACCTATATTGATTCTTGTAAGATGAAAAAAATGCATTCCTTTTCCTTGAACTTTGATTTGTTTTGGTCCAACAAGTTTTCCTTATGTCTCTGAATGTGTCTGTGTCTCTTAAAATCTTTCACTATGTCTGATTTTGGTTTTATTAGCCCTTGATGAGAATTTATTTAGATTTTTATTTGTTCTTGTCAATTAGTTATTTTTCAAAAAATTTGCTTCACCATTGATTGGCTTGAAGAAATTTATATTATAATGATATTCTATGTGATTTCTCTTATCAATGATTTATTTTCATCTAAGTTTTCATAGCATTTCAAGATTAAAAGGAAAGAAAATAAAAAATTTTCATTATTTGCATCATATAGGGTTTTGGATTTAATTTGGAACAACTGCATTAGAAAAATATGCTTAGGAAGATTTTGTTTGTTGCATTTTGTGTGTTGCAATACTCTTCCTTCCTTCCACCGCGTAGGTAGATTTGTGTTGAAAAGAAAATATTTCTTATCGTCATGTTAGATTGCATTATAGGGATTTCAGGTGAAACTCGTGGTGAGCCTTGAAAACTGAAACTAAATTCAATATCAACTTTAAAATTTACTAAATCAATCTTAAGAAGCATTTGGACATTAACAAAAACATCTAGAGGTCTAGGCTAGAGATGTGTTCTGACGTCTTTAAACTTAGGAGCTTTCATTGTATGTCAACGTTACATTCCTAGGGTGATATCCCATTCCACATATGTAAGTGTATAAAATCATTCTCCATGTACCTTTAGGTATATTGGATAGTGCTCCATGCATGAAAAGAATATGGGAATTCTCTCATCGAATGGTTATGCATTAGACAACACTACTATGGATTGTGATTCCATGTACCTCTGGGTATCTTTTGGAAGACCCCACTAGGTTTCTATCCCACCATAGGTAACCAAGTCGACCACCTTGTACATTGTGATACACCGAACACAACATCTAGGGAGATTTCTTTCCCATACATAAATCTTTGGTTTTCCATGGTGGTATATTGTAGTTCAGAATTGCTTGGTAAACCATTTTTCCTATTTACCCATTTTTTATTTATTTTTGTTGTTAATTTCTAAAATTTAGTAAACCATTGTGGAAGAACAACCATGTCGTTCACGTAGGATGAAAATATTTCATCCTCTTCCACCAGAGGAAACTCTTGGATGTTGAAAGAAAAAAAATACGCAAACTACCGAATATGGTACTTCAGAAGCTACCCCTTCTAGACCTACCATCCAAAATTGACCAACCAGAATTATTTCTTCCTATGAGTACTAAACCCGTGATCATTTCTCTAATGGTGTGTGACACAGTTGAAACCAAAGAATCTAAAACATTTTTACCCAAGGTTATTGAACCTGGGTTTCCTGACTCGGAAACATTGCAACCTGAGGTTATACAACCTAAGGAACCTCAATTAGCTACAATTGTTACTTTAGGATATTCCTCTTCTCTTCCTTTCTCTTTGATTCAATCAAAATCCATATATCTTGATCCTGACAGTGAAAAAATTCCACCTAGTATTTTGAGTGTTGAGAAGATTCCTCAAGAAGAGTCTCGGCCTTATTCTCCTATTCATTAAAAAGGTATTCATCTCCATCAATTCCCTCCTCCTCACACTCTAATACAAGCTCCTTTTCTTGATTCTCCTCTTTTCAATAAGCTTTGAGTTTTCCTTGACAATCCTCTTTTTGAAATTTAACCATGGCTGAGCCTGCTATGGTTTCTCATCCAACATATTTCATTATGATCGAGACAAAACATGTTACAGCTACTTCCGTTTTTACAACATCTCCAGAAACACATGTATATGGTGGTCTGCTAGTTCCACCTAGTTACCAACCATTACATGTTACTTTTTATCGTGCATCAAGATGTCCATGGATTTACCTTGTGTCATCCTCTTCTGTAATTCCATCTGGTACTTATTTGATGGGCACCACAAAATATTCTCATCCTACTGCATCTCAACCTTTAGTGGAGTAGAAATATGGTATGTATGTCAGTGGATATGGCCATCTACAATATCCCACTCCACCTTACACCGGGTACCCTCTTCCAGGGGGGCAGTTGCCTCCATATTCCTCTTATCTTTCAGCAAGGGGAAACCTATTTCTGGAATGTTCCAATCTCTTGACCAAATACCACAAGATGGTGCTATACCATATTTGAGTCCACCATTTCCAGGAATGGTTGCCAATACTTGGTGTCCAACATTTCCCATACAACCTAGCTTTGTTGTGAATCAATTTTGAGGCTTTTCAATCTGTTCTAGACACACCCCAGGTTCCTAATTTCCAACCCATATCCCAACTTGATCAAGCCTTATCTCACACAAGTCAACCTTTGTAGGTTGCACCTCTAACTCAACCTATTCCACTAGTATCTGGGAACTCCCAAGTACCACTTACCCAACCTCTTCAAGGAGCCTTAAAACATCCATCACTTGGTCAAGATATTCCTCAAATGCTAGTGAAACAACTCCTACATGGCATGGCTCAGGCACAAATTGGCCAACCTCATGTAGGGATGATGCAAAATCCCTTGGGCCAACCATACCAAGATATTCCACAAATACCTTACTAAGGTCAACAAATTCAAACCCAACCATTTCAACCCTATCAATGTTATCTTGGAACTGGGTAACATGGTTACATTTACCGAGTCTACCAAAATCATCCTTATCGAGGAACATAGATAGTTGTTTCTCATGCCATCCATCTTACCTAGGATACCCTCCACCAAACTTTAATAGGAATTTTCCATTTGTAGCGACCTTTGAATTTTTAGATCTAACCCGACTTACAAATTATCTCATTTGGAACTATCCTTGGTGGTCAGTCATTCCTACAAAATTTCCGAGTGATATCCCGAAATTTACTGGAAATCCTAGAGAAGACCCATCTACACATGTTATGACGTATCATTTATGGTGTTCGTCGAACTCTTTAAATGATGATTCTATTTTTTTACGAATTTTCCAGTGAACACTTACTGGTAAGGAAAAAAAGTGGCATATTGAATTTCCACGAGCTTCGTTCAACAATTTCAGTGCCATAGAAACCACATTTCTAACTCATTTTAAGTTTCCCATTCTTTATAAAGCTAGAACTGAACTTTTGACCTCCTTTAAACAGACTGACTCCTCTCACATTTTTCATCATATTCATGAGTAGTGATGTCACCATTGTCTTGTCAAAACCTTTGTTTCGGATCATTTATTGGTGGAATGGTTCACTAAATCTCTATTACCATGTATATTAAAAGACATTGCTTAAGGTAGAGTTGTAACCAAATATAAAGTCATTACTGATGCACAATACCTTGATATTATTTACACTCAATATAGAATGCTCTACAATAAAATACCCAATGCTCTTAGACCTTCGCACACTGTTCCACCACCTCCCACTAAAGAATCACATGTCGTTGATGGCATGATTGGTTCTACTAGCCAACAGTCGATGAGTAAACCATATGGTTCATCTCCTGATGTAGCTACAAAAAACCTATCCTCTACTACTCCTATGACTAGTTGCAATATAAATGTCATCCAATCCATGAAAGGAAAATATTAGCAACCAAGGAGTAAGAAAAAAGGAAAAGGAAAGGAAAAGAAATATAATCCTTCACATGACAAAAAAAATAACCAATCTCTTGAAGAAAAATGGAAACCTCGTTATCCTTTCTTAATTTGTAATGAGGAACATTTTACCCGGGAATATCCACAACAGGCGGAATTAAATCAATTCTTTAAGTCGTCATTTGTCACGCCTGTTGTGTTAACATATCCCCTTCCTAATTGTATAAATTTTGATACAATTATGTATTTCCTGGATTCTCCTGATCTAACAATTATATGGCACTGTTAAATACAGAATCCTTCTAGTAAAATATTTGCGGAAATTTAATTTCCAATTGCAAACACATGAATAAAGATCAATCACACATAATACAGATGTTTTTACTGGGAAAACATAAAGCTAAAAACCCCACTATCATATATTATGTATATATCATGGATCATGAAACAATCTCATACAAAACTCTAATCCAAGAGCTCTTGGTATAATATACAATATTCTCACACTGTCATACAAAAATTGGCTCACACATGCACCAATTTACTGCCTCGTGACAGCCTGCCTCCACTGCGCACCTTGCTAATCACAATCCCTGAATGAATGAGATACTGCCTTGCCTTGACTGTGCAATCTTCACTGGCATATCCAATGTGTGTGTGGTTGCATGAGTGCACCCACTAATGTCACAACAGATAGTCAAACTGTCCCTTTCACCTATCTCTCAACTGGGTCTCCACTGGATCTGACATGCATGTAGTTAAAAATAGTAAATATTCAGTTGCATGTGAGATCACTCCATGTGAATTATTTTAATATTTAATTCACTGGTCTCTCACTAGTGTATATTTAGTTACAACTATCACAACTGAGTTTAACTCACTTAATTGAGTTAAACTACTTTACAACTCACATAACTACACATATAACTTTGTCACAACTTTGTATCACTCAGTTTACAATGAATTCCACTTGCATGTCCCACCAACCAACCTTAGAACTCGTAATTCCTTCAGTCAACTGGTTTTCCACATCAGTTAACTGAAATCGAGTGCTTCAAGAGAATAGATTATTATTTATTGTCCAATTATTATTAAGAGATAATAATAACCGACATGCATTCTATTTTTAGACATGCGATCTATAAATAGACTTCGCCCATGCATCTAAAAATAGAAACTCATATATAAATCGAATTTGTTCAACCATCTATAAATAGAATCCCGCTATTGTTACACAACAATTTGTCACCGTCCCTACCATTCCCCGTCCCGCACAATGGAGGACCCATAATGTGACCTGTGAACACTGTCATGCACTGAAAACATCATCATTGCATCCCTCTGAGTATGAGCTTCATTTCCCCTTGAGACATCTCCTTGCAAAAACCATGAAAAACAGCTCTTTTTGCATTGGCGCGGGTAGACAGTTCAGTACTCGCGCCACTCAGGGAAATCCTGTAAAGAGGTCGCGCCACTTGGCGCTCTGTCATAGAGCAACAATCGCGCCACCCATTTTAGGGACTGTTTTTTATATATGGATGGCGGAAGTTGAGTTCAAACAAACTCACAACCACTGCCTATCTTGAGTTGGGAGGTTTGGCTACGAGAGTTCTATGGAAGGGAAGTAGTTTTGCCACCTTCTATGGAACCTTCCTTGTTGATAGGGCCAATCCCATAATAATAGGGATCCCAACTCCCTCCTTCCCCATCTATAAAAGCTTGCTCAGATCCATGGCAAGCTAGTCTTAAAGTGCTGAAGCTTTGCATCTCCCTATTCCCAAGTGCCTTTGTGCTGTAAAGAATCCCTTCTTTCCCTTAAGGCCCATTCAAGCGAGGAGACCATTGTTACGAGACTCTGGAGAGGTTTTCCCTTGCGAGCTTTTACAGACGTGGACAACCGGGACCCGTTCGAAGAGTCGCGACGTCGAACCCTGGCTGGTAA
>JAXQQM020077821.1:0-24563 GCA_034641835.2 Pinus albicaulis | reverse complement strand
AGCAGAAATTCCTCTATTCTTCCCCCCTTCTATATATCCGAGATACAATTATATACATTACGAGTGTCTCTTCGGTTTCTCGGTGAGGACCATTTTGGAGTTGGAAAATCAACGATCCCATATACAATAGGTCGATTAAGCGAAATATATGTGACTAGACTAAGCAGGCTATTAAACTTCTATGACTCTTAAATAATACAATCGGCTAATTGATGACACCTAGGCGTAACAATACGAATGTTTTCAAACCCTGCAGCACAACATGTGGACAAAACTCCTACATTGCTAGCTAGTGTCAAATGCCCCCATGTAAAAGCCCTTTGCTTCTATATCTTCATATTACTGAAATTATTGTTAAATTTTTCTTTCTCATTGGTGGCATCAACTTTGTTTCAGTTATAAATTTATCACATATGATACATAAGATAATGATACAAATCCTAATACACAAAATTCCTCTCAATTAGACGAATGCGTATTATTGATCTAAATGCAACTCCTAGTCCTAAAATTGTGAAAAATAGTTTCTTGTTCTCATTGAAGGCACCACTTTTATTTGTAGCCATTCCATGCATTGTTAAGAAATTGTGTACTTAAAAAGGAATAATTGAAATTAAAAGCTAGATGAACAAAGCTAGATAGACACAACATAGAGTATATACCACTATCTAACATTATTATATCAACTTATATTTAATTGGAAATTGAATCTTAGATGAATTTGATTACAAATTGATGATATATAACTATATAACAAATATATTTTATATGATTAAAAATTTTCAAATAATTTATGCAAGATAGAGCAATAATGTCAATCTAAAACAAACATACATAATGTCAATGTCAAAGAAAACACAGAAACTTATAGTATTTTGTAGAGAATTGGTATTTGTAGAGACTTTAATGTGAACAATGAACATAAAATACCAACCTCGAGATGCTAATTGTGTCAAGTTATTCTAATTAGTATAGTTTATTGTTTTAATCTATTCAATATATTAAAAATGAGATAGTGTTCATGTCTACATTCATAATGAATGTAAGACAAATATCTATGTGTTGAAACAATTGAAAATCCAAATACTTGATAGAAGTTTAGATCCAACTATGGCAAGACAAATTTTATTATCCTTGTCATATTTCCAAATTTTGAATATTTCAAACAATTTTGATTGTCTCCTTCATACTTCCAAATCTTGAATAATTCAAGGCATTGGTGTTTTTCAAACTCACCATAATATTCCCTTTATAATATCAAATTGTACACCATTTTAATAGAGTTTTGTATTAGGTAAACTAATCCCAACAATGACATCAAAATGGGGAAAAGTGATCATTTTGATTACTTTTAGTAAAGACAAATGTTGTCACTAGTTATATTTTCGATGTTGTTAAGAAAGCTCTAAGTAATATGAATAGTTACTAACCTAAGAAGAAAAATCAATATGGGGTGAAATAATATAATTTTGATAATGAATAGTAAAGGGGATTATTGCTATAATTCTTTTTTACATGTTGTTATGAAATCTCTAAGTAGTCTGTATAGTTCCTTGAAGCTTCTATTTGGGTTCTTTCTAAGATGTATAACGAATTTTTATGCGATTAAGCATCACTAAGTGTGGAAAGAAGTAGTGAAAATGGAATGAGGATGTTTATTAATTAAGGATTTTTTTGCTTCCTCCTAACAATTTAACTTTGAAAACTGGCTAATCATAAAATTTTGAGACTAACACTTCCTAAGGTTGACTAGTAGTTTGAAATATTGTATGATGGAGGAACAAGAAATAAAGTTATGATAGATTCATGTAGATAATCGATGTCACAATGAAAATTATATAGTTAAAGAATTATCATAAATTCACACACTCTACTAAATTAGTGATTTTGATAACCAAAGAGAAAATCCTAACTTTACCAATATGTAATATATTTCCTTCAATGAAAAAAACTCTAATATTAGCCCTCCATGTTGCTCCTTTTACTAATATTCCCTTGTTAGGATTATAGTGTAGCATTTATTGCATGAATATACAATAAAAAATAAACATCTAATTAATTTCATTAAAATAAAACTTTGGAGAGTTCAGTTAATGAAACCTAAAATAACACAAAACACCATATAACAAATTTAGAGCCAATAGATCCATATCTAGTACTTTCTTATCCAAAATGATAGGTCTCCATTGAGATATGCCAATATTGTAAGTATATTACCCCTTATCTATATATTTTCATTCAAAGTCCCAAGTGGTCTGAAGCAAGAATGACATAACATGAAATGCTAGAATTTACATGAAAATTTAAAGGGAATAAAATAAAGAGAATGATTTGGAGCTCAAAAAATATAAGTTATTTATAGCAAGAAATCATGATTAAACTTATAATCCGTGAGTATTTGTGTTCATGGATATACCATCTAAAAAAATCATTTATTAATGGAATTAAAACATTAAAAACCCCTAAATCCACTAGAACTATCGAAAGATGGCACATGATGGAGTGACTAGTTGACCGTAAGCACTAGAGGATCCAATTATCCAAGATATCATTTTATGGGGATCAAATCCATTTTTTCAATTGATTGAATAAGTTACACGTAACACCGATATTTTATAATTAACAACTATAAGAAAGAATTGATGCATCATGAAAATATTATGATATCTACTTGAAAGACAGATAGGGAGGCTCTTACTCTCCTTATATTATTATCAATTTGAGTATAATTTCTAGGCATTCTCAATATGATGGAGGTAACTATATATGCTAGGCTTTGGCTTCCAATTATATCACCATATCTCATGTGTGCATAGCTATATGGTGTCTAGGTTGGAACCTCACAGAAAACTTTCAAGGGAAATAAAGATATTAGTGGAAATTTTCAATTATACCATCAAATATTCTGTGAAGTCTCAAACTTACTAAGCCCTAACTAAAGAAATTATCACGCTACATATGTTTTTTTTTCATAGAAAAAATCAATATAGACTCAATTATGAATTCTGTTAATAAAATGAGCACCCGAGATTTCAATGGATTCTTTTGAATTGCCCTTATTTAATCCATTCATTGAATTATGATGTAAGCATCATTTCTATTAATTTTTGCACCATATGTAACATCATAAACACCAATAAACCATATAGTTACACAATTGGGAAGCATCCAGCTAAAATAAAATTGCATAAAATTATCTGAAGAAAGGTGTCTACAACAGAAGAGGGATTTCTGCCTTTCCACTTGACAATAGGCTCATTTGGCCCTACCTTTCATATGACTAGCCACCCTCTAGAAAATACATGATACCTTTGGATAACTCGGGTTCTCAAGGAAATTTTTGTACTGTGAAATACACTCTCCTTCACATGAAACAATTTCAATCACCCTCTACCCACTAGGTCATGGCTTCAATGAGTTTCTGAGATGCCTTCCCAAATAGTTTCTCTCGCACAAGGGAGTCCAATCTCTACTAATTCATTTCCTCGGTGACCTCCTCTCTCATTACTTTCTCTTCAACCCAACCGTTATCTCATGCCCTATTTTCCTACCTTAGTTTTGGATTTCCCTGCCATGAATTAGCATTCAAAATAAAAATTTATCATGTCCCAACATTGAAAAAAGGTCCTCAATTAGCTTCAACTCCATTTGGGCATGAAATTCAAATGTTGTTGGGAGTTCTAATTGTTATAAATTAGCATAAATGAATCCACTCATGAATTTGCGATATTCTCACTTGTGGGTACTCTTTTATCCGTAAAAACTCCCCCAAGTCCATTATAGGCCCTTAAAACCTTCCCAAAACTTGAAAATACATGTCCATTCACCCTCTATTACATCTCCATGTTCTAAATAAGGGAAAACTCATTTTTTTTAGCCCTGATAGGTGATTTTATGGGCCAACTTTTAGAATTAGGGGAGGGTACTATCCATGCCCATCTCTAACCATTTTTAGTTGTCCTCTCCATCCCCATGCTTCTATAACTTTGTGTAGTTGGTTGCTCAACTACCCATGTCCATTTAATAACTATTTTTTTTGGAATGTAGAAGAAAGGAAGAATTTCCAAATTCAAAATTTGGCGCTCTTAAACAATTGGATTTTGGATATGGTTATATTTTTAATAGGTGAATTTTTTTTTCCAGCCCCTATTTGATTCCAACTCATGGTATCATGGCTCATACTAACACTCCACCCTTTATTCAGTTGGTCAATGGTTTTCATTACATAATGAAATATTATATATAA
Organism: Pinus albicaulis; assembly: GCA_034641835.2. Taxonomy (NCBI): domain Eukaryota; kingdom Viridiplantae; phylum Streptophyta; class Pinopsida; order Pinales; family Pinaceae; genus Pinus; species Pinus albicaulis. The sequence goes on along the minus strand of JAXQQM020077821.1, from coordinate 20,317 downwards.
TTAAACATGTGTCCATAAAAATTTGAAAATCGCTAGAGCATCTGTGATGCAATTACAATGAAAATAATTCATAATTTAATATTACAAAATGGGAGAAAACAAGGTGTTATGTTGATAAAGTTGTGTAACCCCTTTTTTCATCAAACATTGTAAACGTGTTTATGGTGTCATGGAGATCAAATAATTTGGTCATATCATTAGTTAGGAAGGGGTGATAGTTGATTTTAGGAAGATGGTAGATATGTAGGATCAACCATGGCCCAAGAATATGAAAATATTATGGGCTTTCTTAGAACTTATAGGTGACTACAAAATGTTTGTGAGGAAACATAAAAAAATTATTTCCCCATTAACAACCCTACTAAAAAGGAATTCCATTGTATGGATTGAGGTGGTCAAGAAGGCCTTTTCAACCTTAAAACATGACATGTGTACAATTTCCATATTAGATGGCATTGACTTCTAACACATTTTCTTTGGAATGTGATGATTCAACTAGAGGCGTGGGAGAAATGTTAATGTAAGAAGGACATCCCTCAACCTTCAGTAGTAAAAAATTATATGATAAGAAATTTTCCAATTCCACCCATGAGAAGGAGATAATGGATCTCCTTCATTTTGTTGACAGATGGTAGTCATACCAAATTAGGAAAAACTTCTACGTCAAGATAGATCACCATATATTGAAGTATTTTCTAGAATAATGGTTTTCATCCCCAAAGAAGCAGACGTGGTCACTAAGATGCTTGGGTATGAGTATGATATTATCTATAAGTAAGGAAAAGAGAATTTGGTGGTTGATGCATTTCCTCAAAAATATGAGTAGAAAGGCTCTCTTTTTTCTCTATCATTACCTATACTCAATTGGAAAATAAAATACCAATATGAATGGTTAGTAAATACCACATTGGCTCAAGTAATATAGAAACTTGAACATGATCCAAATCTTCCTCAAACCTACACTTGATTGTAGGATACCTTATGGTATAATGGGTGTCTTTTTTTGGTACCATGTTCAAATTTGAAACTACGAATATTAGAGGAGCTTCATTCATCTCCCGCAACTGATCATTTGGGCTTCCAAAAAACTTATTAATAAGCCACGCATTATTTTTATTGGAGGGAATGAAATAAGAAATTCCTACTTGTTTTGAGAGGGATTTCTTCTTTGTCATCAACCCTATTAGCAGAATTCTCTTAAAGACAACTTCCATTGGAAGCTAACACCAAAGTTCTATGGACCTTATAAGATCCTCCAACACATTAGTCATGTTTTCTACAAACTAGATCTTCTTTTCCACTAAATTCAATCCATATATTCTTTCATGTGTCTCATTTGAAGCCAATAATAGGGAAATAGTATAAATTCCATAAAATCCTCCTTGTGAATAAGGATCCATTTGGGGCTAGTTGGACAAAATTTTAGCCAGTAGAGAACAACATTTATTCCATTGCATGGTCAAGGAAGTCCTAATGTACTGGAAGAATAAGAGGCTAGACGATACCACTTGGAAACCAACCATAATCCTACAATAGTTTCCAACGCCTCTAGGCTTGAGGACAACAATGTTTTGAAGGGGGAGGTGCATGTTACAATTCTACACTAATCTCCCTACATTGGGTACTTAGTAGTTAGCCAATTAGTGGACTAGGCCATTTCACTTGAATAAGACCCATTGGAATATTAGTGTGTAGTTACTTAATTTGAAAATCCTTTTCTTTATCAAATAAGGACCACCATGTGGTTGGTACCCATTAATAAGGAGACTATAAGTAACTAGGATCTTGCTACTAAAACCTTATATTTAGAACTAAGTATGTAAGAGAAGTGGAAATATACCCTCTTATAACTTACAAGTAAATTATTTTAAGTGATCAAATTTTATTTACATATGGTGATGACATTGTATATCAAAATGTTAAAATTATATCAATAAAAACTATATTGATATGAATATTATAAATATTTTGTTACTTAAGATAAACATAATAACTGTTAGTTTATTTTAAAATGGTTATTATTAATTAATTTATAAGTTTCCCATTATCAAAACTAGAAATGAAATTTAATCAAATTTGACAAATTGCTTATGATAGAGAATTTATGAATCAAATAACTCCAAAGACGTTTGGAATTTCAAATTTATCAAGTGGAAATTTAACGGCGGCCATTTGTTTTTTAGCTTTATAACACTGGTTTGTTTTTTAATGAAATTTATGCCAATGGTGTTTAATTACAAGACGTCGCTACTCCAATTGTGCTATGTATTCTTTTTTGTGTCTATAAAAATATCATTTCCAGCCTATCCACCAAAAAATGGTGACCAGAAATAGATGTATCTAACCGATGGACAATAAATACAATATTCGACTAAGAAAATTGTCAAAATCTTTGTCTAAATCACTTATTAGAGTTTATGAAGTGCGAATTAAATACTTTCACATCAAATTTAGGGTTTCAATTTATTTTTACCAATTATTTTTACCAATTATTTTTTTCGTTTCAATTTTTTCCCACACCATCCAATACATTCAAAATGCCTCTCCTCATTATTATTATTATTATTATTATTATAAAATTTAAACACACATAAACTCAATTGTGGAAAGTAAACTAATAATTCACACTTTTATGGAAACAATGATTCCATGAAGTGTATAAATTCGATAGGCATGATTCCACGCAGTGTATAAAGTTGATATGCATGTCTTTCCATGATATTTATTTTCAGCCATTATCGAAATAAAATATTATAGGTTTTTTTTATTTTTTTTAATATAACTTTTTTGTGATATTAAAAAAAATTAAAAATTTTGAATTTCCTTTTATATGAGTGGCAGTCTATTAGCATAAGTATTCAATGTTCTTAATTAAGCCAATGAATAAACCCTCGAGTGGACGTTCGATAATGCATTTGGCCTACCACTTCTCCATGTCTTCAATTTGGAGTTTGGTGGTGGTGTCAAGTCCACTACCCCCTGCATTTAAAGTGCATAAAGTGCATGGCCATCATACTTGGCGTTTGGCCTCTCTAGTTCCGCATTAAATTATTGAGAGTTCTTAACATGGTCATCAACTTCTTGATCCATGCAAAGGAGGTTACTCTGTTTCATTTGGCTTCTCTATATCAATGGTCCATGAACGACGAAGTCCCAACAAAAGAGGTCATGGGTGATGATGACCTCCCCACCCTCCCTGGCATGGGCATGGGGATGAAAATTTTGATAGTGGTATCCCTCAACCTTGTAATTTCTAGGTCTCGGGTGACCATATTTGGGCCCTGCGCAACATCAGGGATGAAGACACCAATGTGTTGTTGGAAGGAAATGTATTAGATATGGAATGTCATTTGCATCACGTGAAGTCGATCTATCGATGTACTTCCTTTCTTCTCAGTATGGATCTTCATGTTTCAAAGTCTCCATTGACTAATACTATGGGTGACTCCTCACTCTCTCCAGTACACACAAATGCTCCCCACAAGAGGCTTCGCAGCCTCTCGCCACGTCGATGCAAATCACGCAGCGAATCAAAATATGACTTTGCTAGTTTGGGACCTTTTCCTGGCAAAGGTGGTGTTCATAACAACTAGGTCAATAGTTAAGTGCCCTTGCGAGCGATTTTCTCCAACACTCTGAGTTTTCAAACTCCTCCAACCAACTAGCCTCCTCGGGCTCCCAATACTAAATGATCTGGACTACTACAAACCATTCTGTGTGGACAAAGACGACCCCCCGGAGCGTTATTTGGCATGGTCAATTTTTCAAGGTAGCGTAGCCATATTTAGAGCTTATTATTGGTCTTTCAAGGTAGTATTCTTGGTTTTAGTCACGATTCTACATATTTTGTTGCAATGTAATGGCAGGGAGTCTCTCTGGTTTTTCCCTTACGAGCAAAGACCTCCCCATATCATCCTCTACCACATGCTTCCTCAATATCAAGCCCATGTTTATGGCCAGTCTTTGCTGAGCTTTAATGTTGTGAAAAATGTAATTTTTTAGTACTATTATAATACAAAATCCCTTAAGAAAGAAATATATATAAAATAAAATTTTAAAGTGTAATATATATATATATATATATATATATATATATATATATATATATATAAGCAAATTAATAAATAATTTAATGTAATTATATAGAAAATTAAAAACTGTACCGATCCTCTTGAACCATTTAACATATAAATGTTTTTTGTACTGTTCATTTTTTTAACATTCTAAATATTCCTAAAGTCCACCTCTCTTGCAAGTTTAATGTGTGTTACAAAACAAAACTCCTTGATAATTCTATAAGTCAATCACTCGCTTACAGTCTTCATTGGATGAAAAAAAATGATATTCAATGGACCAGATGAAAAAGTGGTAAGTTAATCATTGGCTTACTGCATAGTGTAATGCGCTAATCATTGACTCATGGTCTTTCCATTTTGTTGGTTGTATTAAAATAAAGTGATATTAAAAGTACAACTAAAACGAAATGATCCAATCATTAACTCACTGCATAGTGCTTAATATTTTCCATAATATACCTCTAAATTTAATAACTCAATTTTTGTGATAATCTGATCAGATTGGAAGTTTTCACCCTCCATACTTATATAAATGGGAATTTATTGGTGGTAGTTATGCCATACAAATTTTCATGAAAAAGATGATGTTAGAGTGGAGTATTGAGAGGTTTACATGGCTTATAAAGTCTAGGAAAAATAATTTCGATTGGATTTATGTTTTATTTAACTGAATTAAGAGTTGAGTACTGAGAGGTTTTTATGGTTTATAAATTTGGGAAAAAATCTTCCGCTTAGTTTTAGATTTTATTTAATAATCGATCTATTTAGGGAAAGTTTATATATTATGCAATCATGAATTTTCATAATAGTTTATTGGTTTGGATAGCTATGTGATCTTGTATTTCGACAGGTTGGTGAAGTTTTTACAAGTGCTGCTAATTTTCGAGATATAGAACTCACATGATTTTCCAATTTAACATATTTCCTTAGGATTATTTTACAAGGAAAAACATGGTATGAATCCCATCCCAAATATAGAGATGCCTCCATCGGAAGTGTGAAGAAGAAGAACATAAATGGCTCGAAAGTGTGGGGAAAATGTACTGGAATGTTCTGTCATAATGTTGTCATTCCATGATCTCACTTATTTGGTGAGGGGATTCATGATCTATATCTCCAATGTATATGATATGCACTCCATCTTTCTATGATGCTACCCTTTACAATATGGGGTTTTCACTGAATATATCCACAAATGTACCTTCCAAGAAAATAAGGATGGAAGATGTGAATGCATTGTATTGAATAGAGTGGAAGATATCACACCGATGCTTACTCTTGGGATGTCGAAAACACTGAAAAGTTTTTTTGATTCATAGTGCCTAATCTCATCCCTATGTTGCCTAGAAAAGGGTTTCCATGGCTACAATGAGGGACTGTTGCATGTGGATAATGATATATTTAGAGAGGGTGAATCCCATGTGGAATCCCTTGTTGTTATCTATGAAATACTTGATCTTAAATCCATCCAGAAAGTGAGTTCTTAAATTTTCATTCCACTATGTCCATCTAATGAAGATGATGGTGAGACCTGGTATTGCATCAAGACTGTTGAAACTCCTAGAGGTTTCCCTACTTTAATCTATCAACCTAGGGTTTGTAAAAACTTGGAGGTGATAGTGTTATATACACAACAGGTGCATTATACTCATGTCATCCTCTTCTGAGCTTTATGAAAGGTTGATACTTCTAGGGTTTATAGATGAAATCTATCACACTTCTAAAATCAGGCCTAAGGCTACAAATGATTCAAATTCATGGCATTATTAGCAAGTACATAACTATACTGCATGACACAAGTACATCTAACTATTCTCTAATGAAATAAACCTACTTATTATACTATGATAATAATTGAAAGTAAGTTAGGCATCTTTCATGAAGTAAATTGTATAATTGAAATGACATGAGGGAAACTAATCTAATCATGCTTTGCTGGGAAAAATGGATAAACACACTCTACTTACTCTCTGCTCTATCTATCATGCTTTTAATCATGCAACTACTCATGACCTAACTATGCTTGAAAATGTGTTGTTTTGCAAGTAGGAGAAGAAAGTGCTAAGGTAGGTCATGGAAGGCTTGAACACATGGGGGCAAGGTTGGAGGTGTATGAGTGGTTTTTTCAGGTTTAGAGGCTATGGATAGTGGCTTATGGGCTTAAGGAGGGGCCCACAGGTGTTATTTCAAGTGTTGCTATAGGTTTCCTGTAGTTCTACAGGAAAGCCCTGAATTGCTACAGGAAATAGTCCGAGGGAAATCTGAGGCCAAAAATAGGTGGAAAAATGGTAGGGAAGGTGGAGTGAAGGTGAATTAGGATTAGTGGAAGGCCGCCCACCCCTTATCGAAGCTCAGAACCTCTTGGGAGGCATGTCTTGTACCCCTAGGGTTTTCTCACAGTGTAGGAATGAAAAATCACAAAACAAGGGTGATGGTGATTTTGAAGAACAAAGGGTTGATAAAGGGTGAGAAATGAAGTTGAAAGTGCTGGTGAAGTTCTCCTTGGCGATGCTACCTGTACCTGCAATAAAACTACCTATTCATGCAATAAAGAAGGACAAATTCGTGATAAAGACAATGGAAAAGATGACTTGAATTTGTAAAGAAAATCTACTCTAATCTACAAATAGAGATCTAACACAAAATTCTAAACATATCCATGGAATAAAAACAACTAATCTCATCCATTCCAAGAAATCATAAACTAAGAAGCATTTTTGGTATGTGTGGAAGCTCTACCCTCCTTAAGCTCTATTGACAGAGATGAGAGGGGGAGGCTTGGCTCACAGCTTTCTGAAGTTTTAACCTTTTCTACCAAAATTTAAGCAAGCTAAATCTACAACAAAAGACAAATGGAAGAAAACTAAAAACAGTAAATGAAAATGAAAATAAAATAGCTAAATATTCACAAGAAAAACTAGCTAAATGACATGAAAGTAAAGAATGATTACACAAGAGAAGCTGAGGCACATGGATTGGTCCCTAACCCAGAAGCCTAGATCTTTGAAACTAGATCAGTAAAGAAAAGTCTGAATACTCATTTCATTTCAAAATATAGTCTCATTACATCAATACAAAAGTGTTGAAAACTGATTACAAGAGCAAGGAGCCTAATGGCTTTCTCGAAAGTTCGAATCCTAATGAGCTCTTGCTCAACTCTATTTAACCTAAAGGGTAGCCACCAACATCTCCCTAGAAAATAGGTTATGAGTCCACTTGACTCCAAGTGAAGTATGGCTTGAGTGTACTTGATCTTGATTTTGCTTGGTTGCCTTCGATTTTGAGGTGTTGGAGGGAATCTTGAGGATCCCTTAGCTGCCTTTGGGAGTTAAGGAGGGTGGAAAACCCCCTAAAATATCTCCTTGCTATCTAATCCGAGTCTTATGACAAAATCTCCACAAAAATGCAATATCTTCATGATTTTCCTACATTTAACTCATGTTAGGTACTCGAAGTATGTTAAGCCTCAATCATCACCTACACTAGCATCATAAGACCATAATATAATTAAAATGCAAGAAAAAGTGACTTAATAAGGCAAAAAGGTGACCATTAACCCTTCGAAATGTACCTAATGATGGAGATCATCATAACCCCCCACTAAATGGTTTCTCATCCTCTGAGCAACTAATCCTCCTTTTTCTTTGATGGAACCTCTAACTTCCCAAGGAAGAAGTGTGGGAGTCCCTTCAGGAGGGTTAAACCCATCATTCTTTTCTTCTTCCTCCCATTCTTTGTTCTACTCATCTTGGTCCTTTCCATCACTCAACCCTAGCAACAAGAGTGGACTAAGCTTCAAGCCAAGCCACTGAATATTTTTGTCTTGCATGGCCCTCTTGTACAATGGTGCTATCTCCAAGGCACCCGTCAATATTTCTGGTGTGAGGTACTCCATGTTACTACGGTTGTGAGGGAGGTTGTTCCATCTTATTTGGCTAGCCATTATGCACTCATCTCCCAACAACCTAGAAATATCATCAAAGTGGTCCATTTCTTGAGCTTGTGTATGGAGGTATCTTACAACAAGTTCAAGATCCTTTTCAATCTTCAGATGGTTATTGATGACTCCTCTAGGGTTGAAAAATTCTACCCTAATGTGCAAGGATTCTTTGTTTTCTCTTCTCATAACCCTCCTCATTTTTTCTGCTCGTGTCTCCTCATTAAACATATGTGATGCCAAAGCCATTAATTTCTATCCCCCATCCTAGGATTTGGGTCCCAAATATTTAAATATGTTAACACAAGGTTATGCATATAAAACTCTATCATTTTCGCTTTGTCATCCATGCTTGCTTGATTGCAGAAATCAATGAATTATCTACAGTTTTGGAAAGGTAAGGATCCATGGGAGGCTACATTTTTAATTATAAAGAGGAGCCACTCCTCCTTGAGGTAAAATGCATATGAATCTGAAGGATATATGTGTTGAATGGCCTCCATGAACAAATATGCTATGGTGGCCACTTGCTTACCATTTTACTGAGGTTTCTCTTGTAGTGCTACATTCTCTGCCTGTGCCTTCTGAAGCTGCTCCTTCAAACCTGACTCTCTAAGCATCACATCAGATAAATCCTTCCCCAACCCAGCTACTTTTCCTTCCATAACTCCTATGTAATACACTCCTTTAGATGTGGAAAGCTTCAACCAATGATGAGTGCGCACCCTCTCTTCCTCAAAGTAATAAAACATAGAAATTGTGAAATTTTGAGGAATTAATCTACCCCCCTAAATGTATGTGTAGTAAGAGCTCAGATTGGGTTGAGGGATAGATTCTTGCACTATTGCAACATATTTGGGGATTTATTTTAGTGACATTACCTCTTCTTTATCATTTTTTCATCCCTCTTTTTCATAATGGTTTTCCTCTTGTGTCTAGCCCTTAGCTTCCTTGACCTATTTCCCCTCTATGGTTGTATTTTCCTCTTCAACCAAGGTATTTTTATCCAAGTCTGTGCTTCCTGGAGTTTCCTATAGCAAAGATATAATTTCCAGTAGAGAAATCTTTTTTTCTTGTTGAAGACGATCTTTTCCTTGTTTTTCACTCTTTTCACTCCTTAGAGGGTCTGTGGAGGTTGCATAAGGTGTATGGGCTGCCAACCTAGTTGAATGTCTTCTGATATATGTGACAGGGGTCCTTATAGGTGAAGTGACTTCTTGCACAATTCCTTCCTCTAATTTGATTTATTCCTCCTTCTTTAGTGATTCTTCAATGGTGATAGGGCTCTTGGTGGGAGTTTGTGGTTTTCCCTGTCTCGCCGTCAAACTCTTCCTAGTTCTGAACTACATAAATGTATGCCTCTTTATTTTTGTTTTGACAGGTGTTCTCATAGTAGTTAACGTGGCAGTTATTTCTTGATCTGTGATGTCAGGTGACATGCTTATGTCTTGAGGGGAGGTTTTCATGGCCTAAGATAGGGTCCACATCTTATTTTTCCTTATTATTTTCTTCCTCCATTCCCTCAACTTATTCATGTTTTCTTTCTGTTGTCTCTATGTTTTTTTGTCTCAATTTCCATCTCTTCTTTTTCTTCTTTGTTTTCTACCTCTTCTTCTTCTTCCTCCTCTTCTTCTACGTCTTCCTCTTCTTCTTCTTCTCTTTCTCTAGGGCTAGAAGCAGATGTTTTCCCTTTTTGGGTAGCTATAAAGGCTTCCATACCACATCTATGAAAGAATACCGGGATACAAGTAGTTTCAACCTTCTCAAAGCATCATTTACAATTAGTTTTATTAGGCCATGATGGGCCAAGTGCTGATATTTCCTTTTCCTCACTTTATGTCTCATGTAAGTGATGGAGTTTAGGAGGAAGTGAGGGAAACTTAATCTCTGTTCAAGTGGGAGCTCTCCTTGGAACCAAATTTCATTTAACAATATAAAAAGATAACCATAGAACACACTCAATATGACTTCACAAGAAATAAACTTCATGATGTGGAAGGAAATTTCATCCCAGGGGTATGGAAGGCTCTCTCTCCTCACTCCATTTTTATCTTCAATGTACTCCTCTCCTGGTAGAAAGAAATTCTTTTTGGCTGTAGTGCTAGGCATTCTTTCCTTAACCCATTTGACTCCTAAGGGTAAGGTGGTAACTCTACTTATGAGTTCAGGAGATAGTGTGATGGCTAGGCCTCTAATCACAGTGGTGGATCTCTCTTCTGAATGTGAATGCAGAGGCACTATAAATTATTTAGCTATTTCATCACCAAAACCTTTCAATAACTCAAATAACCCTAGCCATTGGTGATTTTGAAAGATTTCCATAACCTTATGGTGTTGCCTGATTCTCTTAATGTCGGTAGGCTCCCTTCTGTTGAATATCCTCCCATTTTTATGTTGTGAGATGAAGGTGGTGAGAAGTTTTATAGGTATGCCTTGGAGATGGAGGCATTGAAACAAAATTCAAGAAAATTCTTTTACCCTTTAACTGTCAAATTCACTTTTGCTGAGTGTGAATTGTATGGAGAAATTTAAGTGTTGGAGGATGAAAATACAATTACGTTGTTACTCTGCTATTTTGTTTTGAGAGATGGAGGCTTTGGGAAGCCAATTCACCCACATGTGACTTTGTGTTTCCATATATGCCTTCGCTAGTCTGCTTCTGAAGTTGCCTATAGAAAAACTCTGTTTCCTGTAGCACAATGGCGCATGCAAGACAAAACCTCAATTTTGCTCTTTATATGGCTCCCACTACTCTCCTACTCTTGCTGATCTTAGAAATTCTTAACACAATGGTGAAAATGGGACAAATATTACCTTTATTGGATTTTTAACTAAATTTGGAGTGTTTTGGTGACTCGTACTTAACATGAGTTTCCTCTTTGAGACTGTTGGCCCCCACTTCAGTTAATAATTGTTGACCTCGTGATCAATTTCCTTTGTACCCATACACTCTTACTTGAATGGATTTGGCTTTCCCATATGGCATGCACTTTCAATTTTTCTCCAGTTTCAATTTACAAAGGTGGCCAAGTTAATTGGCCACCTTTTTTCCTTTCAAATTTCTAAAACTCGACATTCAACTATTTTGTCCATTATGAATGCACAATGAGAGGTGAGAGGCCATACCTCAGCTTACCTGGTGTTGGTGAGGTGCTAAAGGAGTTGGTGCAAGGAGATGAAGTTTTTGGTGGTAGCTTTAGTATTTTATTTTCTTTGTTCTCATTTCTTTATTTGTTTTCTGAGTGAAAAGATTTTTTTGAGTGAGCTGCTTGTATTTTATGAGTGAGTTGCTTAGAATTTTTCTTTTGCAGGTACTGCATGGAGGGCTTCATATGCCATGATTGGCATGCTTTTAACTCTGGAGTCTGTTGGTGGTCTCTTGGAGTCATATACATTAGCTTTCCTTCATCTTTTTTTCCTTGCTTTTCTACACATAGATTTTCTACAGGAAACTTTCTGATACCTGTAACAATCTGTTTCTTGCCTCTTCTTGCTTCAATTTTCTTAGAAATGGAGGGATATGGTTTATGGAGGTTATTGAGGAAGTCATGGAATGAATGGAGTGGAGGATAGGCAAGAGAAAGGGTTCATATGCCAAGTTTCCAATGATTTAGCTGCCAAAGGTGCAACATAGGATTTAGACAGGGAAACCTAGCGCATGGAGTGAAATAGGGGTTTGGGAATAGTAGGTATAGGAAAAGAATGAATTATCATAACCTAAATAAAGTTAAAAAACCCTTAGGCGACCTTTTTCTACACAAATGAGTTTCTTTTAGCATTTACAGGAGTTTCCTGTAGTGCTATAGGAATCCTATAGCTGCCTGATTTTCCTGTAGCAATTACAGTTTAGGGAAAAAAATAAAATTGTTGCCTATATGATGGGTGAAATGGATGAAGGGATGATTATGGAGTGTTCAATTAGAGAATAATAAATAATGAAGAGAAATCGCTCCTCTGGATCCCAATAACCATCTTTAATTACTAACCTGTAAAATAGAAAAACACATAAATGCATATGTATTTCTTATTTTTCCATTTATTTCTTTTATTTTTCTCTTTTTCTCTTTTTTCATTTTCTTTTTTTCTTGAAGGCAAGTGGGCTACCTCCATAGAGGTTTTCAACCCAGAGGCCTGCCTTGGGTGCCTCAGAGAGGTTTTCACCCAAGGATATTTTATTCTTTGTTTTTGTTTTTCTTTATTTATTTTCTTTCTCCAAGATTGCCTCATGGAGGTTTTCAACCCTGGAGTTGGCCTAGGGTGCCTTAGAGAATTTTTCCCCCATGCCTCTTTATTTTTTTTTCTCTAGGAAGTATTGGAAACTCTGGAATTTCCCATGACATACACCTCCTTGTTTATGGAATTTATAAATTCTTCCCTAGACAGGGGATTCTTGTAAACCTTGAGCGTGTAACCATTGAAAAGTAGGGGAATCCCTTCCTCATCTATGGTTCTGATCTAAACTACTCCATTATCATAGCATTTTTCCATTTTGTATGATCCCAACCATATTTTCATTAGTTTTCCTTTGAATTCCTTAAACCTTGGGTCATACAAGAATGCCCAATCTCCTTTTTGAAAGTTCTTTTCCTTAATTTTCTTGTCACACTAGACCTTCCTTTGCAGTTGAATTACCTTTGTGTGAAGGAGTGCTTACATCTTGAACTCATCGAATCAATTTAATTACAGCAACCTCTATTTTTGGACATTTTATATATCTACATCTAACTCAGCTGCCATCCTTAAGGTGTTGAATTCAAATTCAACTGAAAGCAGATCTTTCTTTCCATAGACTAGGTCATAAGGAGTGACTCATGTTTTTGTTTTCCAAGTAGTGTTGTAGGCCCAAGTAGCTTCTACCAATCTTTCCGCATAATCTTTTCGGTTGTTGCTCACAGCCTTAGCGAGGATAATATCCAAGGTTCTATTAGTCACTTCCACTTGGCCATTCGCCTGAGGGTGGTAGGAGATGGAAGTCTTATGCGTTATCTTGTGCCTCCTCATAATATTCTCAATGAGATGAGAAGGGAATTGTGCCCCCTGATCAGTCACTACTTCTCCAGGGTACCCTAACTTTTAAAACACATTCTCCCTTAGAAATTATGCTACTTTCTCCTTGGTTTCTACCTTCACAGATTTTGTTTCAACCCACTTTCTTAGGGAGTCAGTGTAGACAATGATATACTTTTTCTGTCCAGATTGTGGATCAATAGGCCTAGTGAAGTCCATGCCCCATTTTTCAAATGGCTCAAGAGAAAAATAACGGTGAAAATGCATCTCATCCCTTTGTGTAGGTCTCCCCATCCTTTGGCACTCGTCACACCTGCTAGTGTATCTTCTGGAATCCTGGTGAAGATCAAGCCAATAGTATCCTGCCTGCCAAACTTTAAAGGCAGCCCTTTTTGCAGTAGATTGGCCTCCACAAGGGCTATTGTGACATGCAGAGAGGATATCAAAAACTTCTCCCTCCCTCACAGATCTTCTGAGAATTTGGTCAAGGCCTAGCTTGAAAATATTTCCCCCAATCCATGTGAAAGGGGAGCTTTTTTTGATGATCTTTCTTTTCTCCTTGAATGAGAGATTAGGAGGGAAATTTCTAGAAATCAAGTAGTTAGCTATGTCACCAAACCATGGTGATAGTGTTGATATAACAAGAGATTTTAATCTAGCAATTGGTCATCCACCATTCCTTCTTCATCTACAGATAGAACTAACTGGGATAAGAAATCTGCAACACCATTCTCCTTTCCATGCTTATCAACAATTGTTAGGTTAAACTTTTGTAAAAGTATCAACCATATAATTATCCTAGCATTATCATCTGGTTTTTTCATTAAATATTTGATGGTTGCATGGTCAGTGTGCACAAAGGTCTAATACCCAGTGACATAATGTCTAAATTTGTTTAAAGCATGGATAATGGATAACATCTACTTCTCTCTGACAGTATAATTGAGTTCAGCCTCAAACAAGTTCTTACTGATGAAATAGATTGCATTAGGAAATTTTTCTTTTAACTAGCGTAATGTTGGCCCCACATGTTTATCGAATGCATCTGTGTGGATGTGGAAATGTGGAGTCCAAATTGGGCCTCAGAGAATGGGGGCAGTAGTTAACTTTCCCTTAATGAGCTCAAAAGCCTCTTGACAAAGATTGGACCAAGTAAACTCAAAATATTTGGCCAATAAATGAAATAGTGGCGAAGCCATCTTACTGAAATCTTTGATGAATCATCTATAATAGCGAGCTAACCCTAAGAAGATTCTGACATCTCTCTACTTTTGAGGATCAAGTACCCTTTTGATAATATTTATTTTTCTCGAGTCCACCTATATTCCTTCTTGGGAGATTGAGTGTCCTAATGCAACTCCTACTCTTTTCAGGAATTCACACTTTTCTGGGCTCAGGGAGATATGCATCTCAATGCACCTTCTCAGCACTTTTCCCAAATTGGAGAGAGCTTCCTAGAATTCATCCCCATAGGGTGTGAAATCATCCATGTATATTTTGAGGGAGTCTTGGACTAGCTCAGAGAAATTCTCAAGGTAACTCTTTGGAAGGTAGCTAGGGCGGTGCACAACCCAAAGGGTAGGAATCTGTAAGCGAAGGTACCCCAAGGGCAAGTGAAAGTAGTATTATCTTGGTCTTCAGTGCTGATTTGGATCTGGATATACCCAATGAACCCATCTAAGAAGGAAAATAACCTCTTTCCTGCAAGGCCATCCAAGACTTGGTTTATAAATGGAAAATGGAAATGTTCCTTATTGGTGACTTTGTTAAGTTCTCGATAATCAACACAAATTTTCCATTTTCCATTATTCTTCGGGACTAGGACAAGAGGAGATAGCCACTCACTGTCTGATATAGGATAAATGAAACATGCATCCAATAGTTTTTGTAGCTCTTCCTTGACTATGTCCTTTAGAGCTGGGTTCATCCTTATTTGGGGTTGTCTCATAGGCTTGCATCCTTCTTTGATGTAAATATGATTTGTGCATACTAAAGGATGCACCCCTTTCATGTCCCTGTAATCCCAAGAAAATGCATCTATGTTTTCTTTTAAAAGCTAGCATAGCTGCTTTTCTTCTTCATCTAAGAGGTTTGAGTTTATTTTCAAATATCTGGATGGGCCAAACTCAATAGCCTTGGTGGTTTCAGAGGTTGAATCGACTGAGTCCAATTCCATCCAATGTTGGCTTTCAGATTCTTTGACTAGGTTTTCAAGTGGACTATTAGTGGGGGACTAGTTTTTAATGGCATGGTCGATGAGTTCGTCTTCATCGAGTTTCCCCCCTATAAGAAAAACATATATGGTACAAATGTTGGTAGTGTTATATACCTCATGTTCTTCATCCTCCAACCATATAGGTATATCATGATCAATGGAAGGCTAGGCTGGAGGATATAATACCAGTTGTTTAGACAAGCGCCCATT
Source organism: Pinus albicaulis (assembly GCA_034641835.2). Taxonomy (NCBI): domain Eukaryota; kingdom Viridiplantae; phylum Streptophyta; class Pinopsida; order Pinales; family Pinaceae; genus Pinus; species Pinus albicaulis. The sequence goes on along the minus strand of JAXQQM020077821.1, from coordinate 4,872 downwards.
TTTTGTATTCATGTTTCTGGCCCAACAACGGATGTAAGCATCTGTAGTGGCTAACCAAGGTCTCCCTAAGATGAGAGGATATCCATTGAACTTGGTTTTTGGTTGCAAAACCAGGAAATATGTATGATACTCCCAAGAGTCAATTAAAACCATAACATCCTCAACAATTCCTTCCGGGGTTACTGTGGACAAATCTGCAAGTTGCAAAACTGTTGTGGTTTTCCTCAAAGTCCCTTGGAGGTTGAGTTTCAACATAGTTTCCTTCTTCATGACATTTATGGAAACCCCTAGATCAATCATAGTATTGGGGACTATGACACCATATATGTGCACATCTACAATTGGACTACTAGAGTAAAGATACTGTGAAAACATCACCCTTCCCAACATTAAGTCAGACAATTGTCCTACTACATTGATGGTGGGGGTATATTTATTCTTTCTCCTAGTTTTCTTGAAGAACTTTTCCTTGATGAGCCTATTGTAAATAGGGACACCATTAATGTTCCGGAGAAGTGGTATCTTTACACACAAATTTTTCAACTCTCCTAGAAGTTCAGTTTCCACTGGGGTGTGCTGACTACAATGGATCAAGCGCTCAGGAAAAGGAGGTTTTTGGATCTGAGCGTTAGATTCTTCCTTTTCCTTCTCAACCTCTATAGGTGGAGATGGATGGTGGTTTTCTAGAGTACTCTTCCCGACCTGAGAAATTTAATCTCCTGTATCTCCACAACATAAGCTGGATATGATGTCTCTCCACTATAAACATGATGTGCTTGTATGTTTTTTAGTTTTGAATTTGGATGTGCAAGAATTTGAGTCAGCTTTGGTGGATCAACATGAGTAATTTCATATTGAGGTTGGGGTGGTGGCATTATAACAGGCCATTGATTACATTGAGGCCTCCACCCTTGGGGTGGATTGTTCAAGTGAGGTTGTTGAGGAACATACTATTGAAATGGTTGTTTCACAGGCTGGGAATGATATGGAGGGTTGTAAGGCCAAGTAGGAGGTCTAGGCCAAGATGGAGGAGTGGGGGTGTACCAAGGTTGCATGGGTACATTTTGATTATTGTGATAGTAAGAGTAAGGTGCATCTGTATACCCCTGCTGATATGACCTAGGGCCTTGAGGCCTTCTCTAGTTGATGAAATAGAGTTTCTCTGGCATTGTTTCCCCGCCTTGGTATACATATTTAAGTCCAAGTAAGGAGGGATACTTGTCTGTGGCATGATTCTCTTCACAGAATAAGCAAACATCTATGAGATTCAGTGGACAATCATTTCTTAGGTGCTTCCTGGTACATGTAGGAAAAAATATGGCAAAGCCTCTCTCTGCTTCCTCTTGCTTCCTTTTGACCTGCATTGTGTCCATTTTCAAAGAAAGGTGTGCAGCATGTCACTCATATTTCCAATCTCTGCCTTTGATGGAGTGTGATGAGGAATGGGTATTGATGTAATTTGGCAAGCTCCGCTTCTCTTTCCCGACTCACTCCGTTGTACGGTACAACAACCCCCCATTTTTAACTTGTTCACATCAAATAATGGGGACCCTTTCTATAAAATTTTGGCTAAGCACCTTTAGGATTTTTATTAAGTCAATTATCTTACGATTTTGTTAAATTTTAATTTTCTTTAGATTCTTGTTTTGATTGCTTGGTTGAAATCGATTTTTTATAAGCTTCCTATTGACACTTGTTTCGTCTCATTTGGTCAACCGGTTTGTAAATAGCACTCCTTTGAATAATAACAATTATGTCGCCTGGGTTAAAAAATGCGGAGTTTAATAATGCATTTAGTTTAAATATTAACCCCTAGATTTGTTATTACTAACAATTTTTATTTTTACTTATACAGCCAAATCATAAAGCATCGGGATTTCGGTAATTTACTCCAATTTTTAAATAAATCAAAACTCGAAAAATCCGAAAAATCCTAAATAACAAAGTGGTTGTAATTTAGATAGGCAAATCATCATCTTAGACAAATTCTAATTTAACATCACTCAAATAAAATTAAAAAACAAAAAACTAATTTTTAACGTTAAATTTTGAATTAATTAAATTAATTATTATATTAAATATAATTAATTTAATTAAATTAAAAATTTTATATTAAAAACAAATATATAAAAAATAAAAACATAATAAAATAAAATAAATTAATTAAAAAAAAAAAATTTATCGCATCGGAGAAATGCATGGGGTGTATCTTTTAAAACTCCGATTAAGCCACATTTAATTGCTCCGATGCGATGAGCTCTTTTAATTATCCCCGACGCGATGAGTTATAAACTCATTTGCTCCGATGCGATGATGGTAGGTAGTGTTAGGTAGTGTTATGTTAATTTTAATGTTTTATGAAGTCTAAGTGCAAAGTTTAATATTCGTTAGTGTTAAAGGTCATAGTGTTAGTTTTAATAAAAGTTAAGTTAGTGTTAGTTAGTAGTGGTAGGTTAGTAACGTTAGTTTGAGTTAGGTTAGTATAGTTTTAAGTTATTTGTTAGTGTTAGTTTAGTTTTATATTGTAATGTTAGAATTAAGTATTTGTTAGTATTAATTTTAGTGGTAGGTTAATTGTTAGTTTAGTTTTATATTAGTGTAGTGTTAGTATAGTATTAATGTAATATTAGTATAGTAGAGTGTTAGTATATGTTAGTTTAATATTATTTTAATGGTAGTTTAGTTTTAATTTAATATTAGATTTAATATTTAATATCTAAAATAATTAATTTAAAATTAATTAAATTAATTAATATGTAGAATATAATTAATTTAATTAGATTTATTATTATTTAGATTAATATGTTTATTAGTTTAATTTATAACTGGCAATTAAATTAGAATTAATTATTAGTTAATTGTAGGCTAATTTAGGATTAATTTTTTTTAATTTAAATTCTGATTTTTTTAGCCCAGCAACAGAGTTTCCAGATTTATTTCAGATTTGACTTATCAACTTTGGAGGCTAATAAATTGAGATTTATTTAGCCAAATGAGGCCCAGGACGGCTCATTGGAAAGAGAAAATCAAGGAGAACATTTCTGAGGAGGTTTCACTAACAGATTTGGTCATTTATTGAGTCAAAAATCAGGCAGAAGATCAAGCTTCGAATTTCTAAAATGAAATCAACTTTCTGAGCTTTGTTTTCTTCATTTTTATTTGTCCAGCCTCTTCTAATCGCAGATTCATGCATCAATAATATCCTTGGTTAATTAAAATCATTATGAGTATCAATAAGAAGCTCAAATTTCCTTTTTTATTTTAAATTTGATTGGATTTGTTTTAATGCCAGAAATGGTATTTTGATTTTATTGTTACATTTTAATTCATTTTGATTTCTTTTTGCAGGAAAACAGTAGAAGATATATGGAGAAAAAGACTTCAATCAATGACAATGCTCCAGCAATTAAAAGATTGGAATTTTTGAGCAAATAAAAGTGATTGGGCAGATTTTCTTTGACAAACCTTCATCTCAAGAATTCCTTTGCAAATATTATAAATATCAGATTGCAGAATGGAATAGGGGCTGCTCTCCTCTGCAATTCCAGACTTCTAAAAGCATTTCTGTAATAGGGATTTAGAGTTGTAGATGGGGAGGAGAGAAAATTTCAGATCTGAACATTAATGAGGGTTTATTCTTTATATCTTGAATTATGAATGATGGGCAGAGTTTGCATTTTTGCAGCTCTAGTCTTGAAAGCAGAAATTCAAGTAATGTAAAGTACTGTTAGAGACCAGGATCAGAGAAGCAGATTCAATTAACTGGTATTTTTGGCATTTCTGTATCAAATACCGGTTTCATTTTTATTTTAATAAAATTGTTGTTTCATTTTATTCATGTTTTGGCATTTCTGTTGATATGGATAATTTGTCTCAAATTGTTAAGTATCTCTGCTCTTATGAATTAAACTCTGATTTCTGAGTAACCATTACTAAGAAATCTGTCTTATAACACTGATTTATTAAATAGTAATGTGTTGTGAATTTCTTCCACATGTTATTGTTTAATTATTAGTTTGATTAATATGATAATCGATATCATTTTTGTGAATTTCTTCCGGAGTGTTGTTGATTTATTATTTTAGTCAAATGGTCTCAATAGAATATGTTTTGGTACTAAAAAATGTGAGCTAATTGAATTTCTTCGTTAGCTTAACATTAATTTAAAACTAGACATATTTTAATTCTCATTATTTAATTATCTTGCTCTTAGTTGGGTTAGATTTATATCTACCTAACTGAGATAGGATTTAGATTAGTTTCTTTTTCTTGCATTATAGAATAAGTTTGCATTTAGATTAATTTCTATTTTCTTTTAAGTCCTCTCCTCAAAAAGGCAAAATCTTAGTTGTGGTTTGGCTGAACCCAAATCAGCTTAAGGGTCATTCTCTTGCCTGATCAGCAAGAAGAATTGATCTGATATCCTTAGTTGGGTTAGATTTATATCTACCTAATTGAGATAGGATTTAGATTAGTTTCTTTTGCTTGCATTATAGAATAAGTTGGCATTTAGATTAATTTCTAGATTTTTTTAAGTCCTCTCCTCAAAGAGGCAAAATTTTAGTTGGAAGTGCAGAAACCATCGGCTGGTACAAGAGTCATTCTTGCACCAACGGCAAGAAAGTGATGCGATATCCTTTGTCTATTGGTAGTTAAAAGATACATTAAGTTAAAAGATACATTATAAACCAATAGCAAATAGGAAGAAAAATGGCTTGGACCTAGTTAAACGGTCGGAGCCACCACGAGCGGGAAAATTTGCCCAGGTGGGGCCAGGGTAGTTATCTGATGTTGTTGCGGCGATTTCGGAGGCTTCTTGATAAATTCTCCGTAAGGTTAGCAAAACATGTTTTATTTCATGGAAAACATAAT
>JAXQQM020092116.1:0-38936 GCA_034641835.2 Pinus albicaulis | reverse complement strand
CCGGTATTTGACATGGGGGGCAGCCAAGGAAAATTTTAGGAGTGATATACGCGGGTGGGCTAATTTTCCATGTTTTTCCAAAAAAAAGATTCGCCAATTTCCATTTTTTTGAAAATTGATTCGCCCAAATTTTATTGTAAAAAATTATTTTACCCTAAAATTCACCAAAAAATTATATATACTAATATAAAATATTTGTAAACCTAAATATTTTTACAAAAATATCATAAGAAAATTTACAATTTACATATTAGGGACTAGTAATACTCGCCAAGGTTTCTAAAATTTAAGGTAAACTTTTATCCTTAAAATTTTCCTGGGGGGTGGCTTTGAGTGAAAAAGTAATCTTTTCTTGAGTCGGCGAAATCATGGACCAAGAAATACCCTTCTATCAAATTCAACCATCTATGTTATGACGTCTACATCTATATGGCCTTGAAATACGGGAATGTCAAAATACGGGAATGTCGAAGTTGACTTGTACCTTGAAAGGAGTGGTGCCTTGAGAGTGGCTACTCGATGCGGATGCGCCGCCGGGTAGGCAAGCTTGTTGAATGATTTGGGCAAAATTATCCATCATTTCGTTCCTTTGTTTCTCAGGACTCCTTGTAATGTTCCTTTTTCAGAAAATTGCTACAACAATGAGAATATCTCCAGATATTCTAAAGTAGGAGCTCCAGTGATAGGCAAGCACAATAATGGTGCAGTAGCAACACTCAACTCATAGAAACATGAGAGAAATCCATAGCCATATTATTAAGAAATAGAAGCAACAATTGAGTACAAGATATTGAGGAAATGTTATGCAAGATAGGCCATGCTCAGCCTCAAAGAACAAGTACATAAATCATGATGAGAACACTGCTATACATATGAACTCAAGCTATGACTACGCAGTTCATGAAGGGAAACTGCTGCATAATAGTGTCAATACACAAATATGTCAATATGTGGCCCAAATACAATAGGGAGAGCAAAGTCTCAACCCCTAGAAACAATAATGCACAATCCCTAAAAGGATTGGCTGCAAAACATACAAAATGGAAATTCTACAGAAATGTCGGAGTTGTTGGGTAGCTGCAGCAACTCAGAAATAGAACTGGATCGAGATGGCTGAATCTAATGCTCAAACTTAATATGCCTCCTCCAATAGATCTTTCAAGTGAATGGCTGATCCCTTCACTAAATATCTTCCCCTCCAAATGTATCTGCAAAGCCCTACTGCAAATGCTCCTCTAGAATAATGCAGTCACTAGATGAAACTGTGCTATAGGGCAAGGGAATGGGTTGGCCTTGATGCCAAAGTCTGTAATCTACTCTGGAATGCCTCCAATCTAATATCTCAAAGGAAAGAATGACTCCTCCTCTAAAAAATAGCTGAAGGAGATGGTGTAGTGAACCCTCACTGCAACACCCAGCAACACAACATTAATCTGCTGCAGAAATAATGTTGTCCTGATGGAGGATGCTTGGCCTCAAGCCTGCATGTGAGGAAAATGAAGAAAAATCTATCAAGAGACCTCTCAAGAAGGAGAAGGAATCCTAAACAAGAATTCCTCCAGCAATTATTGCTAAGCAGCAAAGAATGCACAATTGTCTCACAAGACAATGAGATGAATAATCCTAAGCATGAGAAACAATGGTTGCCTTTTCCTCCTTTTAAACAAATGAAAGCCCCTCTCCATGGGTCCCACTCCTTTAGGGTTTCCTCCACCAAATAACCCTTTCCTCATTCATATTGTGCTGGCTTCCTAAGTAAGCCACTCCTCCTATGGCAGCGTTGTTGACTTGGTCAACTTAACCAAGCCTCCTTGCAAATATCCTTGTTCACACATGAGGGTGTGAAAACCAGCTCTGAAGTTAATCCCCTTTCATAATTAGAGGGATTTTATTGAGGTTTTTATTATGCAATGGGTCTTCTTACCCATTTATTCTCCTCCTAGGTGAAATTAGAAAAATTAATGTTCCAAATTATTGTCAGAAAATTTTTGAACATCACAGTCCTCCCCTCCTAAATGTTGCTTGTCCCCAAGCAACTGCAAGGATAGAACTGGATAGCCTTCTCTCAAGGCATGGAGTCTATGTAGTGTTGAGGAACATCTTCCTCATGTGGGTCCTCCATCCCCAAGCAATCATCCATACAAAATGAGCTACCTCCCAACTAGGCAACTCCTGGAAACTGTCCTCCACCTTTGGCTCTGGCAAAGTAGGTGGGATGAAAATATGCTCATGGTAGAAAATTTAGCCTACCCCACGCTGTCCTTTTCCCCACTCAAGATAAGTGTAGAGAAATTGCTGATCCTAGGCTACAAAATACTTTCCCTCAAGTGGCAAGATGAAGACTAGATCCCCAAGGACCTCTCCTCCAACGCTGCTAATCATGTTGGCCCAAGTATCTCCATATATGATGAGTTGAAAGTCATCAACATATGGCATCTCCTCCAACATATGGCTCACCTCATAAAGTGACAAATGTGTTGTTAAGGTAGCGATATCATGTCCCATGTTCCCCTTAGAACATGTAGTGCAAAAGGTGTGAGGAATTTCTCCCTCCAAGGACACATTCACCCAATGTGTCTCTTTTCCAATCATGCTCCCAAGGAAATATCCAGCAATATCAACCAAGGGAACCATAAGGAGAATCATGTTGGCTTCCATGTGAATTAAATGAGAAGGAAAATGGTCCCTCAAATGTATCCAATGTAGTTTGACTCCCCACTGCCATAGAAAATAAAATTATGGGTGGCCTCCCCACCATTTGTTTGCTGCCCCATTCTCTTGGAGAAAGTGAATGATGTCTTGTGCAATGTATGTATGTACTCCATGAGGAATTTCCTCCCCATCTCCTCTTAGGGAGTGAACATCCATAATGGCCTCATGTAGACCATCAAATCTAGAAGGAAGAATATCCTTCCTTTGAGAAAATCCCTGCGCATTTATGGTTAAGAGATGCATATATAGAGATAAATCAATATGCAAGCCAACAATACTCTTACCATATTTTTTTCTCATATAAATGGAGTGGATCATAGATGAGTCTCCCCTCATCCTCAAAGGGAAAAGATTTAACTGTGTTAACTCCTCCATCTCCTCATGATCTATGGAATGCCTCCTCAAGTTCTTCAAGTGGTGCCTCCCACAAGAAGTACAGAAATATAATGTGGCATTCATGGTTGGCCCATGGCTCCTCCTGAAATTTACATCATGTATAGTGAGGAGAATCATGCTCCCAATGGGTATCCTCAATCTCAAGCCCACTCTCCAATAAAAGCTCCCCATGAACATGAACATATCAGCAATACATGGAAGCATAGTACAAGAAGAACGAGTTGCCATATGACAACCGGAAAGTGGATCAAGGTCCCACACAAGGAACCAGCATAGTGCATGCCTTTCCTGCAGAAAATAAAACAAAAACAAGTGCTCTCCCAGCCACTTGCTTGATGCCACAATCATTTTACAAGACGGAAATATGAAAGTACAATTTGGTGCCAATGGTGCGCACAAGAATCATGTGGCCTCTCCCACAAACCACCAATGAGATAGCCAATCTCAGTGCTACAAATGGCTTCAAATAAATAATTATACAATATGCAAGAAGGAATAATCCTCCTTGGTACAATATGCTGCTCATAAAAAGACAAGAAGTACAAAGCATAAGATGAAATTGTACATCCTTCATCATGTACTTGAAGACTTGAGCTGAAATTTCTCAACTGAAATTGTTCCCTTACTCCCAATGAGTACGAAGGTGGTTGAGATCCTCTCCATCATCATCCGGGCTCTGCATCTGTCCATATGTTGACGAATGTCCTGCTGGATGCCCTCCCAAGTGAACTCCTCTGCCAAGGTAAGATTTTCATAAAAATGCATGGAAAAGAAATCCTCCTGTGCTGCATGCAATAGCTTCTTCTTGAGACTAGAATCTCTAGTCAAGAAGTGTCTGACATATGATTGGATGACCATATCATCTACCATGTATCTATCATCTCTCTCTAGGCCATCTAGAATCATGCATGCACCAAGATCCTCGAAGTACTCCACCAAGTGTTGAGATCTCCAGTAAGGACCAATCCTCCTCAGGGACAACACTGGTGATCTGGCATGTGTAGCTCTCCTCAAGCTGTCGTCTGCTACTTTTACATCCCTCATGCCAAAGTTATCCTCAAAACTCCTCACCTCTCCAAAATACAAAAGCGGTGAATCCAAAGACAAAATTTCTCTCATCAATGATAGATTAGGTGGCCTCCCTGGTGGAATGCCTCTATGTAGTGAGACATCTATGTCAAGAGTGGACTTCACATATAGTTGGGAAATCCTACCCTTGCTCTCACAGCGCAATACAGTCTGCCCCCTCTTTGCACTGGCTCTCTGAAATAGAGAAGGGTGTGTGCCTCTCATCACATGATGTTGCTCTTCCTTCCTTCCTCCTTCCAGCTGCAGTGATGCAAAATCATGCTGCTGATTGATTGTGCTTGGACCTCCATGTATGAGATCCTAGGGACTTCCTTGCAAAGCTGCAAGAATCCCTCTAGTTGGAGCAATAGCTCTTCCTTCCTCCGCATGAGGTGCTAGATCAACTCTAAAAATGACAATGTTGTTTGCCTTAGCTTCCTCAACATGAGTGGGCAACCCTCCCGTGAATGGATCCTCTTTTTAAAAGAGATCTCTTTTCCTCTTTGTGTGAAAAATGAAGATCTTGCCTCCAATAAAGCATCATGCAAGATATCAGCCTCCTTCATGGCTCTCTGAAATTTTTTTGAGTCTATGGTTTCCTCCATCACATGCAAGGGTTTTGTTTGTTTGAATGTGTTTGTTTCCTCCACATGTGTTTCATAATTTCTTCTACCAAATCTCCTTATCAAATTTCGAATGAACATTACATAGGAAAAGGTATTTACATTTTTCAATGTAAAAGACTCAAATAACCACCATGCATAGACTTTACCTCCCAAGTGCAGCGCTGCTACTCTGATGGCTTCATCTTCAGGAATCTGATGCTGCTGCAAAAAGGTGTCTAGCTCTTCAATCCAAGCCTTGGCTGAACAAGTAGGGGAACCATCAAAGACATATAGAAGAAATATATCCTCATCATGCTGCTTGCTCCTCCTTACCATGATCTTGCAAAACTCCGGAAAAGTAATATGATCTCTAAACCTTTGGGTTTGAGATTCATACTCATGCAAGAAACCTCTAAGAGTTCCTTTCTTCGGTATTTCTTCTTCTTCTTCTCTTCTCATGGAAAAGCTGGCCATGTGACTGCACTGTGTATTATAGGGTGTAGTTGCATGCTCACATCCCCTACAAGAAAATCTAGAGTTTGACTCAATTTCAAACCCTTTTGGAGATCCTATACAAATCTCCCTCCTTATCTTCTCAAATTCTTCATGAATTCTCAGTAAGGATCTTGGAAGAAGCTTGGTAATATTATCTTCCCTTTTCTCTCCATATAATGGAGTCTTCATCTTCTCTCTCTCTGATATGATGGCTGAGATCCACTGGCCTGTGAGATTCCCTCTTCATGAATATCAAAGTTCTATTCCAGAGATTGACTGCAGGGGCATTTACTGGATATGTCACCTTTAAAAAAAGGGATGACATCCAAAGGCTACCTGACCATCTGCAGACTCTGTCTATAGAGCTTGAAATATTCCCCCTTCAGGGATTCAACACTTTAGCTTGAAGCCACAGGCTGAACCAAAGATCATGCTCTGATACCACTGTAATATTCCTTTTTCAGGAAATTTCTACAACGATGAGAATATCTCAATATATTATAAAGTTGGAGCCCCAATAATGGTGCAGAAGCAACACTCAACTCATAGAATGTGAGAGAAATCCATAGCCTTCTCATTAATAATAGTAGCAACAATGAATACAAGATCTTGAGGAAAAAGGTCACTCAAGATAGGCAATGCTCAACCTCAAGAAACAAGTACAAGATACATGACAAAACCACTGCTACACAATGTATACCAAGCTATGAAAACGTAGTTTTATAGAGAAACTACATGCTACATATGTCAAATACATAGAAAAACAAATGTATGGCCCAATACAATAATGAGAGTGAAGATATCAGCTCCCAAAGACTACCTCATGTCAATCCTTGAAGGATTGGCAATAAAATACAAAATCTACAAAATGTTGGAGTTGTTGGGTAGCAGCAGCAACTCAAAAATAGAACTGGATGGAGATGGCTGAATCTGGTGCTCAAACTGAATGTGCCTTCTCCAATGGATCTTCTAAGTGAAAGGTTGATCCCTTCACCAAAGATCTTCCCCTCCACATGTATCTGCAAATCCCTAATGCAAATGCTCCTCTAGAATAACGCAGTCACTGGATGAAACTGCGCTGTAGGGCAAGAGAATGGGTTGGCCTTGATGCCAAAGTCTACAATCAGCTCCGAAATGCCTCCAATATGATCTCCCAAAGGAAAGAGAGACTCCTCCTCTGAAAAATAGCTGAAGGAAGTGGTGTAGTGAACCCTCACTGCAACACCCAGCAACACAACATTACTCTGCTACAGAAATAACGTTGTCTTGATGGAGGATGCTTGGCCTCAAGCCTGGATGTGAGGAAAATGAATAAAAATCCTTCAAGAGACCTCTCAAGAAGGAGAAGGAATCCTAAACAGAAATTCCCCCGGAAATTCTTGCTAAACAGCAAAGAATGCTCAATTGTCTCAATAGACAATGAGATGAATAAACATAAGCATGTGAAACAATGGTTGCCTTGTCCTCCTTTTAAACTAGTGAAAGCCCCCCTCCATGGGTCCCACTCCTATTAGGGTTTCCTCCACCAAATAACCCTTTCCTCATTCATAATGCATTGCTTCTCTAAGTGTGCTCCACCTCTTGGCCTAGCGCTGTTGACTTGGTCAAACTTAACCGAGCCTCTTTGCAAATAACCCTATTCACACATGAGGGTGTGAAAACCAGATCCAAAGATGATCCCCTTTCATACTATGAGGGATTTTATTGAGAATATCATTATGCATGGGCCTCCTTACCCATTTATTCTCCTCCTAAGTGAAATCAACAAAAATTAATGTTCCAAATTATTGTCAGAAAAATTTTGGAACATTACAAGCACTGGAATAGGTGTTGCGAATTGTGTACCAGAAGGACTTAGATTACCACTATAATATTCCCTTTTCGGGATTTTTCAGGATTGCTCATAAATCATGCAATAACAAATGCATTTTCAGGAAAATATGAAATGGAATAGGAAAATGACTCTTGGATCCTTTATATGAGTCAATAAAAAAGCTAAATCCAATATTTCAGCAGAAACAAATAAGACTAGGTGGGTTAAACAGATCTCCCACACCTAGTTATCTTCAAGAGAAGGCCCAATGAGGGGCTGCAGCAAAGTAAAACGCTCGAATGGAAGTTCAGAGAGATATCAGTGCATAAAAGGTGCTAATAGACACTCAGAAACTTATTCCAATTACAGCAACAACTTAGATCTGAATTTAGGATCCAAAAAGTGAGGAAAAGTAGTGATTTCGACCATAAAATAGATGTATTCAGAAATATGCGTAAAATTAAGGGAAATTATGAGAGGTTATTTAATATTATGGCATGAGGGACCTATGATCCAAATTTAAACTCAAACAAAGCATTCTAGATATGTTAAACAGTTCCTCCATCCCCAAATATGCTTAAAAATGTTGATTTCCCATGACTTTGGGGATGCAGAAAATGGTTGAAGCATACAGAGCGTAATTTTTGAATAAATTAGAAAAAATATGTCTAAAACATCAAATATGAAGTTTATTATCACCAAGCATGAAGAAAAATGGAGATTCAGCTCCTTTTATACATCAAAAGATCACCCAGCAAGGGGATTTCATGAAAGAACAAAATACAAGTATCAGATCTGCAGAATATGGATCTGGAAAATGTAGAATCACTGAAACTCTGATTACATGAGCTTAAATGTACAAAATTACAGAAGAATACTGAAATACAAACTTTCTGGAAGAAGGGATGGCCCTTCCTCAAGGAAATGAGCACCAAACTAGGGTAGAAACCCTGCTGCAGCAATGCACTGGAAAAATAACGCAGTTTCTGAAGTATACTGCGTAGATGATGATGGAAGGTCCTTTGGCCTGATGCCAATATCTGAAACTAAAGCTCAATGCTTCCTCACTAATCTTCCAGAGAAAGGAATGCTCCCTTTTCTGCAAAACTAGATCTGGAAGTGGTGTTGAAAACCCCTCACTGCAACACCCAGAAAAACAATATTATTCTGCTGCAGAAATAATGTTGTCTTGATGGAGGAAGCTTGGCCTAAAGCCTAGATGTGAGGCATTTCAGAACATACTCCTTCAATAGCTCCTCAATGAAGGAGGAGGAATTCCTAAACAGGAAATTCCTCTCTCTAGCTAAACAGCCAGAGATTTCGAGTTGCCCAAGCAATCTCAAAATCGAATTATCTTCAAATACCTTTCCTTGTGGCCTTCCTCTTTCTTTTATAACATTAGGGTTTGGAAAACCCTAAACCACCTCCAATGAGTTAACCCTTTTCACATGAAGGGTCTCCATCTAAAACTGCGCTGATCAATTAGGAGGTTCAATGCATCTAGACACTGTTGTGATTTGGTCCTGTTGACCTAGTCAACCTTCTTCATTCCTTTTCACACCTAAGTGTATTTTATTGAAATGGCCCAGATTTGTCCATGTTCACATTGGGCATTGATTTATTTTTCTGATTAGGATTTTTAGAGTTCCTCCTTTACACTTTTATTCATGAGTTAAGAAAACTAAAATTAAAATGCAATATTCCCATTAGCTGCAAAAATTGGGAATATTACAGTCTCCCCCGACAAAATGTTGCTTGCCCTCAAGCAACTCTTATTGCAGATGCAAACCATCTATTCCCCTCCAATTGGAATCCACATAAGGAATGCTTCCTCCATTTGTTGCAATAGGTTATGTATGTTTGGTTCCAAAGTTGTCTTCCACAAATGCATGAGATGACTCCCAATTGTAAGGTTAGATTTCCTCTTCTTAACATGAATTACAAAATGACAATTACATGATGTCCAACATCATCATAAACACATGAGAGACATAAAATAAGTATCTCCTTCCATAAAGGAAAATCTTCAACATGCAAGAACATTTCTCCATCCATGTTTTATGAACTTGATTAAGCATTTTTATGCTTTCATTCTTAGCCCTGTTGGCCTTGTTGGATCCAAACTCCATCATTCCAGCGTTATGCAAAAGAAGAAGTGAAGGAGCAACATGGGTGGACAAATATGTCAAACCATATTCTCCTAATAATAACCACCGGAGCAAGGCCCTTTGCTGCCATCCTCCATCTCCTCCATGTAAGATGAGCAAGACAAGCTTTCCAAAAGATGATGTACATGCCTCTCTTTGCTGCAATTTATCTTTGATACATAAGGCATGAATCAGAAAATGATGAGCTATGGGGTGGTCACCATACTCATTTAAAAGCAACCAAAGAAACAAGAGGTCTTTATGCCTTCTCTCCTCCTCATGTGCATCGTGAAACCAAACCATACTAATGGACATATGATATGTCACATCAGCCCAATACAAAGTATCATCATCAATGCACATCATGAGATCAATATGCCAAATTTTACACAATGCAAAACACATAGACATAGGAGATGTCATGTGGTGGCCATACTTTCTCAAGTGAAACAAAATTATACATGCCTTCTCTTGCTGCAACATATCATTGAAATCCAAGGCATGATTCAGAAAATGATGAGCTATTGGGGAGTAACCATACTCACCCAAGAGCAGCCATAGCAACAAGGACTTTTGCAACCCTCTTTCCTTATCAACATGTGGATCATGGAACAATAACACAATGATGGACATGTGAAATGTCTCATCAACATAGTACAAGCAAGCTCCCTCATACCACATCATGTGGGAGTCATTCCTCCTCCCAAGCCAAAGTTCATGCATGAAACATCCCTCCAACAGAAATACATGTGGATAAATGAGACATATTTCAAACATGGGTGAATACATGGACATGAGATTTAACATGTGATGTCCAAACTCTCCTTTTAACAACCACATCAACCATGCTTCCTTTTCATATACTCTATTAATGATGCATAAAGCATGAGATGAGAGAATGAGAATCTTTGGGTAGTGATCATGCTTACCCCAAAGCAACCAGCGTTTCCATGCCTCCTTATTCATTTCATGACCATTCTTCAAGGCATAGATCAGAAAAATAGGTGCCTTTAGAGAGTGAAAGGAGTCTCCCAAGGGAAACCAACGTAACCAAGCTTGCTGTTCCATGTATGTTTGCAAGTGATCATGTGATCTCTTGCTCATCATCCTCATCCACTCACTCCAATATGGAAGATGAGTGATGTGTTGCATAATCATGGCATCCTTCCTTTGTAGAATACCATCTCCTTTGAACCAATGAAGAACACTGCATCTCATGAAATATTGAAATGCATCTCTGTTGAGATCTCTTAGAGAGACCTTTCTTCCATCTATGGCCTTCCAAAACCAGTGAGGCTTTGAATCTGCAGTAAGTAGAAGTCTCTCTTTGAGCTATAGCATGCTCATTGAGAGAGTGTCATCTAGAGGAATACTCCTGAAGAGCCCTTCTCACACTAGCATTATAATGAATGTTCCAAATTAGAAATTTAACTACACTATTGGGAATGTCTCAAGATATTACCAATGTCGAGATCAACAATACATAAACATGAGCTAGAAAATAGTAGTGAATACATTAACATAAGAATTTCGAAAGATCCACATAACCATTACATTAGATTATAGCAGCTTCAATGTATACAATATCTTGAGGAAATATTTCAACAAGACAACTCAACCTCAATCATGAGTGCTGGTCAGAATGTAAGGTGAAACTTGGGCCAGCTCGATAGTGGATAATTTTAGCACATTCTCTCCAAGAGCCGCCTCAAGGAAGGAGTGGGATTCCCGAACAAGAATTCCGACAATGGATGTCTAAGGCATGTACCTTCGTAAATAATGTCTTCCTCTATTACTGAAGGCTGCTCTTCCAAGGTTGTGCCAGCGCTGGTACAAGTCTCCACCCTCTCAATCTCCTTGAGATCTTCTTCAATACCCTTCAAAGTCTGGAAAAGGAGCAAGGAGATCTCCTCTTCTGTCATTTTTCCAAGTGGCGGAGCCATGCTCTTGTTTTTTCTGTACAATGCATCTTCTTTGTGAGGGTAGGAAGTGCATGGATCTTCCTCTCCTTCTTGAAACCTTCTATAGGTCTCACTGCAACTTTCTTCTCCTTGAAACCCTCTAGGAGTTTCATTCTCTTCTTCTTTCTCCTTTGTCTGTCTATCCTCTTTGAAGAGGCTCTTCATGGATCTGGAATATGATGAGGTAAAACTCATCTTCTTCATCATTCTGAACTGGCTCTGTCGTAAAGTTCCCAGAATATCAAAACTTATTCTGAGATTGACTACAGTGCATTGCATCGATATGTGACTCAAGAAAGGATGAGATCCGTGAGGCTACCTCCGGCCATCTAAAGACTCGTTCATAGAGTTTGGAAATCTTCCTCTTCAAGGATTCAACACTTGGCTTGAAGCCACAGGCTGATCCAAAGATCATGCTCCGATACCAAGGCACCACCAGCTTCAGGCCTTTTTGTTATTTCTTCGGTAATATTTGTCACACATTATTGGAGCTGATTATCTTTCCTCATTTCCCTGGAATACCCCTTAATTCAACTTCATTTCCTTCCCCAAAAAAAATCAAGACAAGTTCTTGAAAATTAAAAGTAATCGTCCCTGAAGATTGTAACCATTAGAATCCTAATACAACATCAACATCACCCATTGGAATGGAAAGCATTGGACTAATCAACACATATTCTCCCATAGTTAGCTTGATATTATGGAACTTTGTAGAAAAAATTATAGGTCCTCCATTTTCAAAAATCACTTGAAACTCTAGTTTTAGATATAGGAATCAATTCAATTCCTTAGCTATCCTAAAATGAATAGAAGTATGTAATATTCCCAAAATTTAGCTCTCGTCTAAATAGAATATTATAGTTGATTTTCTCTTTCGATAAATAAATAAATGGGTAGGGAGGCCCATTGACAGGAAGAATAACATTCCTCATGTGAAAAGAGGAAGAATAAGAAGCTAAAAGGAGCACATTTAGGTGTTTACAAGGAAGATATCATGTTGATTCAGTCATCTTAGACCAAGTCAACACATGTTGTCTAGATACATTACATCTCCTTGATGAACAACGTAGATTTGGTGGAGGCAACTTGCATGAGCTTGGAGTCAAATGTGGATGGGACACAATGAGAAGAGGTTCACTTGCTATATATCGAGAGGATGGAAGCCTTTTCCATTCATGTTATTTTATACTATTATTTGGTCTGTTTAGACTTTTGGCTTCCTCTTGCCTTTTAGCAAGGTTGCAGTGTTGTTGAGCACCGGGTGTTCCCAAGCAGGAATCCCACCTCTTCCCTTGAGAGGGCTCTTGGGAGAGTATTGTAATAATTTTTTCCACATCCAGGCTTGAGGCCAAGCAGAAATATTTAGTCACAACATTATTTTTGTAGCAGTGTAGTGCTGTGTTGCAAGATGTTGTAGTGGAAGATTGATCATTCCACTCCTGGGTTTGTTTCTCAGTAGAGTGTGACTTCCTTCTCTTAAGAGATTAGCGAAGCAGGTTTCTAAG
This sequence comes from Pinus albicaulis, assembly GCA_034641835.2. Taxonomy (NCBI): domain Eukaryota; kingdom Viridiplantae; phylum Streptophyta; class Pinopsida; order Pinales; family Pinaceae; genus Pinus; species Pinus albicaulis. Next base: position 26,234 of record JAXQQM020092116.1, on the reverse strand, counting down.
GTCATTTCACATCTTGGTAGTAGGCCAAAGCACCTCTTCTCTCCTACAGCGTATTCCCTTGTAGGAACTGCATCATTTTCTAGAGAGTTGTTGCAGCATGGTTTTAACCCTTGTTTTGGAGCTAGTTTCCTAGGGAAAAGGCTAACCCTTCTCCCAGAAAGATATAGGAAGGGATATTTATCCCTATTTGTATTATTAAGCTACATTCATGTCATTTTGCAGTGATACTATGTTATTTCTGAGCCAAATAAATCATATCTTCTCTTTTTGTACGGGTTATCTCTATAATGCAATATGGAGGCCAGATCTCTGTTTTCTTAGCATATTGTGCCATTAATATCTAGATATATGTTTTTCCATTGTAATTTTGTAGAAACCCTCATGGATTAATGCTATACATGCTTGATTATTTTCGGCATAATCAAATGTCATGGGATTTGGGTGTTTCTAAGACACTGTAAGGTCGGGAGACCTGTTTAACATATCAAAATGGATTTCTTTCTAATCCGCTTTTTTATATGAGGTCCTTAGTATATATTATAAGGGAGAAAACTATTATCTCCCTTTTTTATAATGCAGTTACCTAGGAATAACATTTTCGGGGTCTATTTTCCTGCTTTTCCCCACTAGGAGATAATGTATAAAGGCATATTTTTGCTGATATGTTTATAATCTGATGGAAGGGTGTTCAAGACACATTTTATGAGATAATTTTCTGCAGTACTTCATTTTTTCTCTTGTATTTTTGTAGCTCCACATTTGGAATATCTTAAGATATTCCCAATATTGTAGAAAATCCCTATTTTGGGATATTACAGTGGTATTAGAGTTTCTTTCTTGGCATAGCCTGTAGATTTTTAGCCATTATTCGATATATAGAATGGGAGATGTACAGAAAAGAGGAGAATCCATTATGTGGAGGAGGAAAGGAAGATAGGCTTACAAATCTTCTTCCAAGATCTATACATAGCTTTCAAGAAGAGCTGAACAAAATAAGGATGGAGATGGAATCTCTAGGAGAGTTTGGATCTAGAGATAGATCTAGATTTTCACATGGTGAGTGTGAGCATGCAGCTACACTCCATTATGCACAGCGCAATCAAATGCCCAGATCTATCATGAGATGGACGAAGGGAGGGAGAATGCCTAAGAGGGAAACTCTTAGTGATTTGCTGCAGGAGTATGAATCTCAAACTGAGAGGTTTAGAGAACACACCACTTTCCAGGAGTTTTTCAAGATATAGGTGAAGAGAATCAAGCAACAAGATATGGAAAAATATCTTTTGTCTACCTTTGATGGTTCACCTACATGTTCAGCCAGGGCTTGGGTGGAAGAGCTAGACACCTTTTGGCAGCAGCATCAAATTTTTGAAAGTGAAGCCATCAGAGTAGCAACACTGCATTTTGGAGGTAAGGCTTATGCATGGTGGATTTTTGAATCTTGTTCTTTAAAAAATTAAAATACTTCCTCTTATGCAAGATTCATTAAAACATTGGTGGGAAGGTTTGATGGGAAATTTCCTGAAACATAAGAGAAACTTGAGAAAAAAAAACCCTTGCATGTAATAGAGGACACTATAGACCTCACTCCACTTCAGAAAAACATGGGAGAAACTGAAATCTTGCATCATACATTGTTAGAGGCAAGAACTCTATCTCATATTCCTAAAGAAGAGGGCATGGGGATAAGAGGATCCAATTATTGGAGGGTTGCCTATACACATTGATGAAGATGAGGGCAACAATGTTGTCACATCTAGAGAACATCTAGTACCTCATGCAGAGCAAGGAGGGGAACATGCTCTAGTATGAGGGATTCTTATATTCTTGCAAGAAGTTCGCCAGGATCTCATACATGGAGGTCAAAGCACAATCAATGAGCAACATGATTGTGAAGCATTGCATATGGAAGGAGAAGGTATGAAGGAAGGGCAACATCATTTGATTAGAGGCACACACCCTTATCTATTTCAGAGAGCTAATGAAAAGAGGAGTCAGGATGTACTGCGATGTAAAGGCAAGGGAAAGGTTGCCCAACAATATGTACAATCCACTCTTGACATTGATGTCTCACTACATGGAAGCATTCCACCTGGGAGGCCACCAGATCTAGCATTGATGAAATACATCTTGTCTTTGGATTCACTGCTCTTGGATTTTGGAGAGGTGAAGATTTTGGAGGAGAAATTTGGAATGGGGGATGTCAAAGTAGCAACCAGCAGCATGAGGAGAGCTTCACATGCCAGATCACCAACACTGTCTCTAGGGAGGATTGATCCATATTGGAGGTCTCAAATCTTGGTAGAGTACTCCAAGGATCTTGTTGCGTGCATGATTCTTGATGGCCCTGATGGAGATGAAAGATATATGGTGGATGATATGGTCATCTATTATTATGGAGGAGTCTTCTTGACTAGAGCTTCTAAGCTCAAGGAGAAACTGCTACATGCAGCACATGAGGACTTCTTTTCCATGCATTTTGATGCATATCTTTCCTTGGCAGAGGTGTTCATTTGGGAGGGCATTCAACATGATATATTTAAACATATGGAGAGATACATAGCCCGTATGTTGATAGAGAGGATGTCACAACCACTTCCCTACTCTTTGGAGGTGAGGGAGAATTTTCGGTTGAGCGATTTCAGCTCAAGATCTCAAGTACATGATGAAGGATGTACAATTTCATTTTATGTTTTGTAATTATTTTCTCTATGTGAGCAGCATATTGTACCAAGGAGGATCATTCCTTCTTCCATATTGTATAATAATGTACTTGCAGCATTTTGTAGCATTGAGATTGGCCATCTCATTGGTGGTTTGTGGGGGAAGCCACATGATTTTTGGTGTGCACCATTGACACCACTTTGTACTTTCATGATGATATCTTGTAAAATGATTGTGGCAGAAAAAAAGTGGCTGGAAAAGCACTTGTTATTGTTTGATTTTGTGTAGGTAAAGTCTGCACTGTGCTGGTTCCATGTGTGGAACTATGATCCATGTTCTAGTTGTCATATGGCAGCTTGTTCTCATTTGTTTTTTCTTCCATATATTGCTGATATTTCTATGTTCATGGGAGAATTTTTTTGGAGAGTGGGATATGATATGAATATGCCCATTGGGATTATGGTTCTCCCTACTATTCATGTTGTATGTTTTAGGAGAAGCACTGGGAAAACCATGATTTCCACATCACAACTCTTTTCTTCATATGGAGTGAGCCATTTGAAGAACTTGAGTGCATGGAGGAGGCACTTCATGGCTAGATTATTTGATGGGGTATCTTGGGCCATTATTGGTGGCCATATTGTTTCAGCCCAAAGACATAAACAACCTATTATAGCATCATTTCTCACCTTCACATGATTCATGATTGCTTATATGGCTTTGGACACCCATTCCTACAGACTTGGACAAATTCACTTAAAAACAGTGTAAAAATCCCCATACGCGACTATGGCCATGATTTTCCGCGTGTATAAGCGAGTCCAGCTAGACTTTTCCGCGTATGCCTTTAAAATGATTAAAAAATATATAATTATTCCCTATTTTCGGGCTGGGTTGATGGTTACTCAGGCAGTTCAACTACCCCAGCACGTGGCCAACTGTTTCCAACTGTTGAAACTACTTGGAGGAAGTATAAAAACCCCTCATGTGTATGGCCTAAGGGAGAGAGAGAATTATTGATATTATACTCTGTTGGTATTCCCTATCCAAGTCTGATTCCCCGTGCCTCCTGCACTTTCCCAGTTCATTATAGGAAACCCTTGTTTCCTTGAGATGCTCATCTTCCTATATGTCATCTCGTATGCACCATTTTGGAAGGAGTCTTAGCGAGGCAAGGGCTGGACGGATCCGGACGACGGTCTGCTCGAAGGCCGTGGAAGGATCAGGTGATCTCTCCACTCGTTACTTTTGTACATGCTATTTATAATACAGAAGTACCATGCTGTTCCTAAAATAAACGTGTTAGTGTATGCTTATATGTATGAGAATATTTGTTATACAAGCATTCATTATGATTTATTTAATGTTTTATGTGAATCTCACTGACATTTAGAGTAGATATATGTTGTACAACCAGTCCTTTGTGCTTGTTTCTTCTTGTCTTTCAGGTTAAGAAGGAAGGACGGTTGCTGGGGGTTTGAACCCTGCGGGATCTTCTTCAACCGTAGGACCTACGGGTAACTTTCTCATTCTACTCTATTTAGTTTTTCTGAACGCACATGGTTGTGTGAGTCTCTGTTAAGTAGCATGCCCCTGCTCTGTGGAGGTTGTAACCCAACGAACCTCTAGGGTGATATTCCCTGAAACACAGCCCCACACTTATCATAAATGGAGAGAGAAACAAATGAAGGGAGGAAAACTAATCTCTCCATGCAGCCCCACTACATTGCACAAACAAGGGGTTGATGATTGTTTCATTTGGATGATAGCATGGGTGATGGATTAACTAATTGGGAATAATATTCCCCATGTTTTTCATCACTCCTACCTTGAGGAGGCCATGGAATAGCAAGGAGATCTCCACTTTCACCCTCCACTTTATCATATCCTTATACACTTGGCAGGATTCATTGCTGAGCTATGGTGGGATCCATTGACGAGGAGGCCACAAGAAGAGGGAGGAAGATATTTTTCTCTACCTTTACAGTTGCTTGAGCACAAGCAACATTTTGGAGGGGGAGGACTATAATATTCCCAAAATTTATACCTCATCTAAATAGAATATTATAGTTGATTTTATCTTTAGATAAATAAATAAATGGGTAGGGAGGCCCATTGACAAGAAGAATAACATTCCTCATGTGAAGAGAGGAAGAATAAGTAGCTAAAAGGAGCAAATTTAGGTGTGTACAAGGAAGATATCATGTTGATTCAATCATCTTAGACCAAGTCAACACATGTTGTCTAGATACATTGCATCTCCTTGATGAAAAATGCAGATTTGGTGGAGGACAATTTGCATGAGCTTGGAGGGAAATGTGGATGGGACCCAATGAGAAGAGGTTCAATTAATATATATGGAGAGGATGGAAGTCTTTTCCATTCATGTTATTTTATACTATTATTTGGTTTTTTTAGACTTTTGGCTTCCTCTTGCTGTTTATCAGGGTTGCAGTGCTGTTGAGCACCGGGTGTTCCCGAGCGGGAATCCCACCTCTTCCCTTGAGATGTCTCTTGGGAGAGTATTGTATTTATTTTTTCCACATCCAGGGTTGAGGCCAAGAAGAAATTTTTAGTCACAGTGTTATTTTTTTACCAGTGTAGTGCTGTGTTGCAGGGTGTTGTAGTGGACGATTGATCATTCCACTCCCGAGTCTATTTCTCAGTAGAGGGTTCCTTCCTTCTCTTGAGAGATCAGCAAAGGAGGTTTCTGAGATCATTTCAAATCTTGATAGTATACCAAAGCACCTCTTCTCTCCTACAGCGCAGTCCCTTGCAGGAACTACGTCATTTTCTAGAGAGTTGCTGCAACAGGGTTTTAACCCTTGTTTTGGAGCTAGTTTCCTAGGGAAAGGGCCAACCCTTGTCCCAAAAATATAGAGGAAGGGATATTTATCCCTATTTGTATTATTCAGATAGATTCATGTTATTTTTTAGTGATAATGCATTATTTCTCAGCTGAATAAATCATATCTTCTCTTTTTGTACATGTGTCTCAAGAAACCCTTATTGGGTTATCTCTATAATGCAATAAGGAGGCCAGATCTCTGTTTTCTTAGCATATTGCACCATTAATCTCTAGATATATGTTTTTCCATTTTAATTTTGTAGAAACCCTCATGGATTAACGTTTTACATGCTTCAGTATTTTCTGCATAATAAAATGTCATGGGATTTGGGTGTTTCTAAGACATTGTAAGGCCGGGAGACCTGTTTAACATATCAAAAGGGATTTCTTTCTGATGCCCTTTTGTATGTGAGGTACTTATTCTCTATGATAAAGGAGAAAACCATAATTTCCCCTGGTGATAACGCAGTTACCTGGGAATAACATTTTGGGGGTCTATTTTGTTGCTTTTCCCCACTAGGAGATAATGTATAAAGGAATATTTTTGCTGATATGTTTATAATATAATGGAAGGGTGTTCAAGACACATTTCATGAGATAATTTGCTGTAGTACTTCATTTTTTCTCATGTATTGCTGTAGCTCCACATTCGGAATATCTTAAGATATTCCAAATAGTGTAGAAAATCCCTATTTTGGGATATTACAAAGTATGGCTACTACATGAATCAATCAGTCATTATCAACTTTTTCTTCTTGATATATTATACTATATTGAGAGTTTGAGGAGTGGTAATTACTTCCAATTGATTACAATATAGGGTCTAATTCATTTCTTCTTTCTCTAGGGTTGGTTCCTGTTGTATATCCTCCTCTTTTGATGTTTTGTTTTCCTTTTCTTCCTTCTCTTCACAATATATGTAAAATATTTTATTTTCAATGCACTTATGACCTTTAGTGTATTTTCTATCACAAATATAACAAATCCATTCTTCTATTTTATCCTCCAATTGTGGTGGTGTCAGCCTTGTAGGTTGTTGAAGGCTAGGAGAAACAACACTTCCATCTTTATAGTTGTGAGTGGTAGAATTCCTTGCTTCCGTCATTCTTCTTTGAACTTTTCTTTCCACCCTGAATGCCTTCTCCAATTAATCAATCTCTCAAAGTTGAACCTCATGTTGGATGTTATCCTTTAAATTCCCTATCAATACATCAATCCTATGCTCCTGTGGAATATCATTTTCCCTTATATTCAATTTTTGGATTTCCTCAATGCGCTCCACCTTTGAACCCTTTTATTTGAGATTAATCAATTTTATAAAGAAGGTGTTGCTCTTTTTATCCTCATAATGTGCTATCATTTCCTCCATAAACTTTGACTAAGTGAAAAGTGGTTTAGAAGAAAAAAACCATTGATACAATACAAGTTGATTGGGTTGTAAATATAAAGTTAGAATGCGTAACTTGTGTGTGTTTTGCACATCATGGAGATCAAAATATTGCTCCATCTGTAGTATTCATGTTACCAGATCCTTGCCATAAAACTTCCTCACATCAATATTTATAATGTGGTGGGTTTTAATCCCAACATTGGATTCTCTAAAATCAAGATTAACATTCCTTTTATTCGCATCATTAGTTTCATGGAATACCTTTTCACCATTAGGAAGCATTTCTTGTAGCAGCTTTGTCAAACCTTCCTTCAAACTTTTTGTGTGTTCTTGTAAACCATTCATGTCGCCTTTTAAACCATCCATGTCACCATTTAAACCATCCATATCACATTTTATTTCTTATTTTAAACCATCCCTATCCCCTTTTAGTTCATCTTTTCTTTCTCTTTGTGAGAGTGAAATTTGTTGCACTTGGTTCCGTAATTTTCATATATCATGTTGCAATTATTCCTCTTCATGCGTCATAGTAGAGCTTTATGAGGGCTTAATGGGTGTGGAATTATTTTATTTTGGAGGAATTTTAGAACCCAATAATGATATCTTTGATTCAATATTCCCTTGGAATGACTTCAAACTAATTTTTCAAGAAAAATTTATGCAATTTTAAAAATAATACACACCTCGTTCTTGGTTTTAGAAGCTTGATCTTGAAACGGTTGTAACTCTGTAATTTCATATTTCCAAGGTCTGTAATCTGGTCTTGTAGTAGCCTACTGAAACTTCTTTCCAATACCACAATTATGACCAATATTTGATTCTTCAATATACAGTTATGCCAAATCTCGCATAATGGTCAGATTATGGACAGGTTCAGTGGAGAGAAGTTGTACGACATGTCACGTGTCACTGTTCAACATTCGAACCTAAAATTTCTACATGAAACACTACCATCCATGCAATTTCAATCACTTTTTATATGATTCAAATCGGATGTTTGAAACAAAATTATGACGCTTTTCCCTAGGTCACTTGTTTGGGACTGAGTTATGGGGCCTGTCAAAACCCTAACTTCCCTGTATCATATCTTGGAAAATATAGTGAGCCAATATCTGAAAAATTTTCATGAAGCTCACCAAGATTTAGGCTCCACTTGGTAAAATATTCAGCTTCTGAAGCCGTTTATAAAAACGTTTATAGTGAAAATTCCAATATCGCATGTTTGAAGAAGAAAAACCCTAGAATCCAAAGCTCTAATACCAAATGCTATGTAACCAACTCACAAAATAGAAGAAAAAATAGATCGAAAACTTAAAAAATAGTCTCTTAGAGGAGGTAGCCTCCTTTACATTACATAAATGAACAATTTGTACATAATACAAATGAAAATACGTCCTTTTTATATATAGGGGTCTAAGGGGTGACAATATAATCAGAGCCTACATAACAATTATAATGTAAGGGCATAAAAATAACAATAGTTGACTTCTATGGGACACATCAATAACAATATGGGGGCTATACTGGCACAACAATAACAATAAGGGGGCTACACAAGTATTATAGGGACCTAACAATTTAAACCTCAAATAAATGATCAATTTGAACAAGAACAAGATCAAAAGGCTTAATTTGTTGTCGTAACTTATCTCGTTGAAGTTGTGATTCGAGCTACAAAAATTGAATCCTTTATTGGGTATTTTTCAAAAAAGTTGTAATGTTAGCAAGAGAGTAATTTCTTATTTTCACTATTTCATCAGCAGTAGATTTTATTATATTTTTGAAGAATTCTAATACTTCACCAATTATATCCATTTCTCCATTATTAAAAGTAAACTTTAAAAAACTTATAACAACTATGAACTAATGAGGAAAAAAAACAACCACTTAGAATACAATGTCACTGCAATTGGATTCAACCTAACTCAAAAACCACAATGCTTTAAATATGTACCAAAAAATGAAATGAATCAACATTTCATATATAAAATTTGATCCGAAATCGAATACAAAAACTTGAATAGAGAAAACATGACACCAAGCTCAAAACATATAAGATCCAAACCATATATCACACACCATACCATATGGTCCAATAGATAGGTACACACCCTTTTTAAAATTAACAAAGACTATCATTTCATAGTCATCAACACGTATTCCTCATCATAATTTAACGGACGTATAATACAATGCACATATATGGCACATTCAGGCACATTTAACACCCAATATCACTCCGAACATGTATCACACATTCAAACAACTCACTTTATGGATATACCTTGCATATATACACCTTTCAATGTAGCAAAGATGGCCATCAAAACTACAATCATTGAAACGATTTCTCCAAATGAAATATAGTAGAGATCTTGGGTTTTCACACTCAAACATAACTCTCAAGTCTTTTATCTTGGATTCATACCTATCCAAAATTCCTATTTCATACATATCACAAATCTTGGGTCATCTCTCTTCCCACCATGACATATTTTTCAACCCAACACACCATGTCACAATTTTTCAAACAACATAGTTTCATCTATGATATGAATTGTACACAAATTAATCTAAATCCAATTCCCTCCACAGTGTTGCAACATATGGCTAGGAAGTTGCATGGAATATAAAAATTCTACCATGGTCACGTTTACAGTTAAAATATTTAACATGTTAATGCATTTATATTTGTGATTAGTTTCTTATTATGCTCTAATGTTATTTTATCTTCTACATGGGTTACTCTTCACCTTCTCCAGCCCCTTTTTTCAAATTATTCAAATCAACCACCAATTTCATTGAGGCATGATGCTTTACTGATGGCTCACAAGAAAACCTCGTGAGAATGTATCCACATCTGATCATTGTGAAATCTCAAAAAAAACTAGCATCCCATATTAAAACATGCTCACAAAGATGCAATACCAATATCAGGTAGTTTTTTTCATGGTAATGGAAACTTGACCTTCAGAATCGCTTGGGGGTATGGAAAATTCTTGAAATAAGTAAACGAATATTGGATTGACTAGTCCACAGTTTTTGGATTCTCATGTCCTCTAGATTTAAGGTTGTGTAGGGGTATTTCATTTGCACTAGATTCCATGGAATTGCATCCTAATCAAAAAGAGAAAAAGGAACATTTCGCTGAGTAACAATACTAAAGGCGAGAATAGTGGAGGCATTTTTTCCTGAGTACAAATCCTAACACCATAAGAAATGTATGTGTATTTTGAAAAATATCTATTTCTAATACTCTTAAATGGATGCACATGGTGATCAAATTATCAACACATCTATGAAACACTATGAGAGATTAGGTAATGCATGTTGAGTGTTTCAACAAACCTTGGTAAAATTCCTAGCATATGAAAAACTCTAGTATGAATAGAACAGTGTACAAATCATAGAAAACCCAACAGTCACATCAGACAAGTTACCATAGAATGAAAAGACCTATAGTTTGAAGAAGACCACAAAACTAGAGGTTCATATTTGAGGAGAGTGGGTATTTGTCTGCTCTGATACCATATTAAACACACACATAATACAAAATATATGAAATACAAATCATTAATTGTGTCTTCTATTCACAATGATATAAATTTATAATACATTATTATGATCGTTGAATTTATATTTCATGGTCTCTTTGACTCTAATTACCTTTCACATTATACATGATAACCCTTAGCATATTAGGTATCCAACACTAACAATACATAAATATGAACATTAAAGAAGTAAATTTGCATATACCAAAAATAAAAACAAATATTGAAGTAAGAAAAATAGAGTTATGGATACTCAAAATTCACAGCAAAAGACGTCAACAAAAGCATATATGCTAGAACTCTCACTCCCACTTAAGAAAATCTGAAATGAAAAGAACATGCACATCTTCGATAATGTATTTTTTTCTCGATTACATGTGCATTCTCTGAATGTACAAATGATTTATTCTCTAACTATTCATGATATAGGTTTAACAATTTTGTAACAAAGGAATTTATTAAAAATATAGGTCAATTAATTATAGGTTGATCCATCACAACCTTTCAAGGGTGACCTTCATTAGCATTATGGTTTCCTGGATATTGAGTCTCAGTCTTTAGAACTTGGATATGGTTAACAAAAAAAAGAAATATTAGGACATAGAGGTATCTTATAGGTCTCTAGGGATGAGAACAACACTTCATATGGATAGGGATGCTCTAATGATGAAATCCTTTACCTCTAACTAGGTATTTGGGTATCGCCCAATTTTTTGCTCATAGGGAATGGGTTTCTGCACCTTGGACATAGCTACGGGAGGAAAATTTAGATTTAAACTCTAAAGGAATCTTGTAGTCATATAGGTATAATATGGATGCCATGAAAATGTATGCATGGCTTAATGAAACTATTATTGTACTAGTGTTATGTACCTCAATGCCACTGAGATGTTTTGAAAGGAAATTATGTGTCAGAGAGCCATGGAAGTGATCTACCTATTCTAACCTTAACCATATTATCCCATATTTTTCCATCCACTATATTGGGCCTCGTATATTCCTATGCTTTCATCATACAATATCACAGTTCATACCCTAAAACCCCATGTTCTTAACTTGTTTCGTACCCTAATTTCATAACTTGTGTCAATTACACTCTATGGTTGGTTATCATTAGTTTTCTTATTTTTTATATGATTAAATATTATTATGCCATGATTAACTAATTACGGTTTTTCTCATCTCATTTTTCATAGTTTTACATCACTGAATTTCTTCACAAGCCAGTAGAGTACAACAATGACTAATTTAGGGCTTGTACACTTTCGTCATGATTCTGGAGAAAACGAGAAAGGTTATTGTCAAAAATGGTGTTATAATACCTTTCCATAACTTGGATTGCACCCAAGTCACTTATTTTAATCTCTAGAAGGAAATTAAAAAATTTAAACAAATTTGCAAAAAAATTCAAACTTCCAAATTCCTCCTCGATTTACGTGCAGATGAAGGAGAAGGAATAATTTTTTGAACATGGGTTTTGGTCTTAGTATAGTTATATATTGCACCTAAAACCAGTTTATAAAATTTCTTATGGTTTGGGAGATATGCATAGCTCGTTGGGGCCATTTTATATAAAATTTCATGTTTTAGATTTTTGGGTGAAATACAGTAGGTGATGTTCCATATTAGCATGAAGCCAACACATCCTAATCTTAGTACTCAGTTGGGAGTATTTATGCCAAGAAGAGAAAGATTTTTATGGAAATGAGATTGTGAATCTTGGATTAGTTATGGTTTTATGATTTTTCCATGTAAAGATATCCATTGTTTTCTGTATGAGATTGTTGCCTATAAAGGCCATCATTGTAATGAGCATAGGTGGAGATTAAAACTAGAGAATTATCAGTTGTTGAACACCACGCTTCGAGCTATTGTAAACCTTTTTTTTATCAAATACCTCTATTTTAGTGATTTAACATGGGCAGGTGTTAATTCGGATCATTGCGCATATAATTACAGTGAGTTTTTAATTCGAATGTGTTAGATTTCCCTTTTACTACAAGTTTCCAGGGCTCACCCAGGTGTGGCAAGGGCCCACCACAATCTATGATTGACCCTCTTTTCTATTCATAGGTAGATTGAATTGAATTACATTTGTTTCCATTAAAGAACTTGTGAATTCGATAGCATAACAAGGTAGATCATGATTCAATTCCATTAAGATTTCAATTGTGTTGGCATCGTGTTGCTTCGGTTTTGAATTAATGATAGTCATTGCATATTTTTCTTGATCCTTTTAATGAAAATTACTCTGTTTCCATACGGCACTCTGTGTTTTGGAGTACTTACAAGCAGAACCGGATTGAATGATAATGTGAATGTATTAAAACAAGTGATTTAATAGTGTGATTTCTCTGTGCATATTTCCAATTTCTAACAGAGGATTTGATTGTCATGCGAAGTATGAATTCATTGCTATATGTTGTGGTGATGTGTAAGGATATTAGTGTAGTTACAAGCTGCATTTACATATATAACATTTGATTTCTTATGAATTGCACTCAGATTTAGAAGTACTCCTGTGTGGGAATTACTTTCTGAGCTTTTGTAATTTCAAATAATTGTGAGTGTATTTGAAAGCCATATCATCCATAGTGTGAGCGTGTTAAAACTGGCCTTAGAATTTTGAGTGTGGATTTGGAACAAGCATTGATAGTTCATTTCTTTTAAAAATAGTATGATTACATTTCCAAAATAGTTGTGCCTATATTTTGAATTTGATTGCTTAATTTCGAGTTATTTTTGCATAGGATAAGCTATGTTATTAATAGCATTCTTTTATTAGAAACATCTCAGTTTCACTTTCGATATGAGTTGAGTAACCATTGCATTGAGTGTATAACTTTTCAGCATTAATTATAAGTGTGAATTCGAATTTGACTAAGCCATTTGAGTTTCATAAAAGGTTTCATTTGAGAATTGGAAAGTGTGAATTCAATTGTTAAAAAGGTGTGAGAGAATTTAATAGAAGTGCGATATTTTGGAGAAATATTGAAGTCAAAGTGAGTCTTTTACAAGAAAAGTCTACTCAATCAATAAGGAGCCACTCATAAATAGTAATAAAATCCACCTTAAAATATTTCTGCATGAACTCAATCCTGTACTCACATTCTAATTAAATGGTGAAGTGGGATTTCATCATAGAGGCACTTGTTACAACCAAGTTTCAATTCTAGTTTCTTGATTAAATTAGAATATTTTTATTGTTTAGTGACAATTAGAATTTTCCTTGATTAGTTTGGGCTTGAATTGATTTAACAGTGTGTGACCTTCTCAAAGCCAGGTTTTCTAGTAAGTTTGAATTCTAAATTTTCTAAGTGTCCTTTCCAAGACAAAGAGTGTTCTAATCATTTTTTATTTGAAGCAATAATAATCCTTTTCAAAATAGAGCATTCTAATTAGTTTAAAGTCTGAAGTTATCATTATAATAATGTGTGTCCTTTTTGGTTATCTCAAGTTTTAGTTTCAAGTTATAGTTTTCAGTTTTAGTTTCAAAGGAGTAAGTAGATTAAGGTTTTTAAGTTATCATAGAAGATTTGGATTTCGAATATAAAATAGAATTTTGAAATTGTCTATGTTGCAGTGTGAAAATTTTACATGAGTAATGAATGGTTGTACTTTCTTATAATTTTATTGCAGTGTGAAGCTTGTAGTAAATGTTGGATCTAGATTAAAGTAGAGATTCTTCTTAAGTACATAACAGATTGAATGAATAAGAATCTTAAGTTACTTTTAGAAATTAATTTTGATTAATTATTCTACCTCATCAATTAGTGAGATTTCTTTATATTTTAGAATATTAGATTTAACCATCACGATTGCAGGAAGTTTTAATTATTTAAGTAGGTCTCCTTTTCAAGATTGTTTATCTGCAATCAAGCATATGTTTCATTCTACTATCTAGTTTATCATTACAAAGGAATATTTATACTCTGACCTTAATCTGAGCCAAAAACACAGTACAAATCGTGCTTACGAGTCCTGGATTGACAATTAAATATTAGGAGGATTAATTCATCAATTAAAAATCTCAACATTTTTGCGCCATTGCTGGGGAGTTGTATTCAAGTAAGATTTTTTTTACAAAGTATCAATGGTATTGCAGGGTAGTTAGATGGCGGAGAGAGTATCGTAAGACATGAGTGAAGAGCCACACATCCAATATTATGGGGTTACTCCAAAGTCTGACCATTTTTGCTTATCTTTGAACTTTTATTTCCTTTCCTTTATGCGTTGAAGTAGAAGAGGGGCTTAGAATAGTCTGAATCATTCTATTTCTAAATTTTTTCGCTTTCAATTGATTAAATAGTAGTCTGATCTGGCTTTTTATGAGTGTGGTGAGATTTATTTCAACCAATAGATTTTAATTTCAATTATCTTCAGATTCCAATATTTAACGCTATATAATTTTTTGTGTGCTGTAAGAACCCCTGGGTACTAATTCATGTTTCAAGACAGGGATAATCAACCAGCAGGAAAAATTCAAGAATGATTTAGAGGTTGAAGAATGTCCCTCGAAGCAGTTTCTCAAATCCTAGCAGTAGTTGGGGTATCTTCCTCTCAGGAAGAGTTCATCCTGATTGCATTCATGAAATTATCTATTCCTCCATAACTAGAAAAATATTTCGAAGTCTCCCTTGATTCCTCCTCCCTATCTAACAAGAATATCGATGAATCATGTACCAAATACGATTGGGAGAATCTAGTTGAACCTGAGATCAAAGAACTTTCACCGTGTCCACCAACAAGCCTTGTATGCATACTGGAGATGATCCAGGTGGATATCAGTGGCTTCCCACCTATTCCATTTCGACCCACACCATCAACTCTTTCAGTTCTCCACTTCCCGCAGCTTAATATTTTTAGCAAGTTTTCGGGTCTTGCACACCCGGAGCCGTTTTGGGGCATTAATGATCCAGGTGGATATCGGTGGCCACCCACCTATTCCTTTTGAACCCCCACCATTAGTTCTTTCAGTTTTCAAGCTGCACAACAATCTACTATATTTAGCATTTTTTGGGTCCTGAACTTCCAGAGCCATTTTAAGGCATTAAACAATGGTTTTTGGGAAAACCGGGAGCAAAATGGGTCCATGGACCAATATTTCTCACACCAAAAGTTTTATTCCTCGGAAAGATCTTTCTAACGAGATATTGAGCATGTCAAATGGAAATCATATGCCAAAGTTACATCCTTGGGAAGTTGAAACACCAATTTACCCAAACGAGGCCCATAGTTTTGGTGCTTCATCTCCTATGGTTATGTTTTTGGACATTTCGGGTTTTACATTGTTTCTCAACAATAAATAGGCCTTCGAGGCTCATTGTAACATAGTTCAGGGGCTGGTAGCCGACACATCTCTTCTCAGAGATAAGCGCTGCCAATACCCTAGCTCATCTATTTCCATTATGTCTATAATAGGCCTTCAAGCCTTAATGTAGCACATTTCAGAGGCCTGCACCTGCCACATCTCTTCTCAGAGATATGCTATCAGTGCCCTAGCTTGTTTCCATTTTGTTTGTAAGCCTATTTTAGTCATTATTTTATTAATAAAATGAAGCATTATTTCCGCTGCATCTCTGTGTTTATGGTTATAGTTGTATTCTGTTGTGTTCCTGCATAAAATCTGAATCAGTGGTATCACAGTGGGTCTTCTCTTTCTCTGTTTTTCTTTGCATGTCCCTAACGCGGTCAGGGTATAAGGATTTCAAGCTCGATCCGGTTGCACCCTTCCAAGATCAGCCTCGCAAACCCTAACGACCCACCAATGGCAAAAGGAAAGCAAGACAAGGGAGCAGAAGATCCTATTAAAATATTCTTCATGGAGGCCTCGAGAAACAAACGAAAATGATGACAGATAAATTTTCCCAGATCCTTCAATGGCTGCCCACCGGCAACACATCTACATCCAGCACATTTTCCAACTATTCTATGACATCCAGGACAAATCCAATACCAAGTTATGCAGAATCCCCCCCACCCCCCTCCCCCCCCCATGGAGGAAGTTAATGTAATGGAGATCATTGCTTCCTAATGAGGGAGGAATGATCCAGGTGGATATCAGTGGCTTCCCACCTATTCCATTTGGACCCACATCATCAACTCATGTATTTCTCCACTTCCCTCAACTTACTATTTTTAGCAGGTTTTCGGGTCCTACACAACCCGAGCCATTTTGGGGCATTACTGAGCCAAGCAGATATTGGTGGCCACCCACCTATTCCATTTGAACCTCCACCATTAGTTCTTTTAGTTTTCAAGTTGCAGCACAACTTACTGTATTTTCCAGTTTTTTGGGTCCTTAACTTCCAGAGCTATTTTAAGGCCCTAAACAATGGTTTTTGGGAAAACCGGGAGCAACATGGGTCCATGGACCGATGTTTCTCACACAAAAGGTTGTATTCATTGGAAAAATCTTTCTAATGAGCTATTGAGCACGTAAAATAGAGATCTGATGCCAAAGTTACGTCCCCGGGAAGTTGAAACACCAATTTACCCAAACGGGGCCCACAATTTGGGCACTTCATCTCCTAGGGTTAGGTTTTTGGACGTTTCGGGTTTTACATTGTTTCTAAACAATAAATAGGCCTTCAAGCCTCATTGTAACACAGTTCAGTGGCTAGTAGCCGACACATCTCTTCTCAGATATAAGAACTACCAGTACCCTAGCTCATATATTTTCATTATGTCTGTAATAGGCCTTCAAGCCTCACTGTAACACAGTTCAGAGGCCCACACCTGCCACATATCTTCTCAGAGATATGCTACTAGCGACCTAGCTTGTTTCCAATTTGTTTGTAAGACTATTTTAGTCATTATTTTATTAATAAAATGAAGCATTATTTCCGCTGCATCTTTGTGTTTATGGTTATATATGTATTATTTTGCATTCCTGCATAAAATACGGATCAGGGGACAAATTATCCAAGTTTTCCTGGCATGACTGAGGAGGAATTTCAAAGTGTTCTAAAAGAAGAAATGAGCCAATACCACCAAGATTACATCAAGCATTGGTTCTAGATCACAATCCAATCAAAGTACCACTCTCATCTTCAAATAATATTTGTATCACATCTTTCAAAGATGCTAGTTTTTCATGCTCATATACCTTCTAAAGTTTATATGTTAAATATGGGCATGATTATATCTTTGTACCTCATCCACACATGGCTTCATTGGAAGTTCTCTTTCACTTGAAGGGGGATTTATTCTCTTCAGTGTAGTATGTAAGTTAGTATTGTAATAAATAAATCAAATAGTAAAGAAAAAAATAAGTCCTTTTGTGAAAACCAGCTTGTCTGGTGCAACTGCATAGGGATTTTGCTTGAAAACCAGGTAACTGGTAGGCAAGGTTCCCAATAAAGTTGTAAATTTGTATGAGTTCTTAAAATCATGTATCTTTCATGTCATTATGTTTGTACTCGAGTTGGTTGATGTGGGATTCCTTAAGGCCCAACTACCAATAAGCCTTGTCCCATTGACATCAACACATTATATGGGACCAAGGTTAGGGCTAGATAAGGTACCTGGGAGCCTGCATGCCTTAATGGCAGGTATCCTTGTCATCTACTAAGGAAATACATCAATGTTTCTTGGTGGATGATTTTTTCAATCCATTCAACTTCGACAAATCTATTCATGCTTAGTAGAATGTACCTATTGCCTTGATTCCCATTGACATCAAATGTGGGATATATCGCATTGGTTAACGACATCCTCAATGGTTGGTAATCTAATGATTATTGCTTATGTTCTACATCGACAAAATTTATTCACATATGCAAGATTAGACATGGGTGTGTAGCAGTTGAAGACTATATGGTTTTGAGATCTCGACACAGATTTGCAGCAGTTTGGATTTTTGTAT
The DNA here is from genome assembly GCA_034641835.2 of Pinus albicaulis. Taxonomy (NCBI): domain Eukaryota; kingdom Viridiplantae; phylum Streptophyta; class Pinopsida; order Pinales; family Pinaceae; genus Pinus; species Pinus albicaulis. The sequence continues at coordinate 7,911 of JAXQQM020092116.1, read as the reverse complement.
CATCATTTTTCATTATCATTTGCAGCAACATTCACCTTTCCTCAGTTTTTTGGTTGCATACAACTCCATAGGAATGGGGGAGAAGGGGACCTTTAGTTCACTCTTCAGAATTTCAGTTCATCCTTCATAGCTTTAGTTCATTCATCAGCCTTCTTCAGCAGATCAGATCAGTATTCATATTAGTTCCAGCCATTCCATCCTCCACTTCATCTTGCAGCATCAAGTACATCAAAAGTAAAGGTAAGCTAAGGTAAATTTGGCTTAATATTGTTTAATTCATTATAAATTGAAGATAACTTTAATGATTAACCACCCCATATTCCATTTTCCATATACCCTCCATTTGAAAATTCCTAATTCATAATAGAATGCATGCTACTCCAATAAGGTCACAATCATGAAAAGAAAATATATTGGTTCATATAATAAAAACATAAACTTAGTGACTTCCCCTCCTCCATTCGCAAATATTTTCAATTGAAGTTATTCAGTAAAGGATGAAGTTATTTCTTCCCTTCATAAAGGAACCATCCATAAGCATTGGCCTCACAAGAGTAGCGTATGCAACCACCTCATTTCATTCATTGTCTCCATCACCACCTCATCTCATCCACCTTCCCCATTATCACCTATCATCTCATTCATCATCACCTCCTACCATATCTATTTATTATTCTTAATTTGTATCATTCTCAAAAATATATCTATATTAGTCAAATAAGAATGGTGTTTCTCCACCAAAACGAACACCCTCAAATCTTCATGTAGTGATTGTTCCACAATGACTAACGCTGCCAAAGTCATGATGTCATAACAACCTATATATGAGAAAAGTATGTGTTAGGATGAGAACATGAAAAACCTCAAGCATGGGGGAATTTTGGGCCTCGCACATGCCAATGCATTCATCATGCAATATCATAGTTCATACCCTAAAACCCCAGGTTTTTAACCTGTTCCATACCCTAATTCCATAACTTGCGTCAATTACTCTCTATAGTTGGTTATCATTAGTTTTCTTAGATTTTATATGATTAAATATTATTATGCCATGATTTACTAATGTCGGTTTTTCCAAGCTCATTTTTGAGAGTGTTCCATCACTGAATTTCTTCACAAACTAGTAGAGTACGAGAATGACTAATTTAGGGCTTTGACACTTTTGGCATGCTTTCGGAGAAACCAAGAGAGGTTATTGTCAAAAATTATGTTATAATACCTTTCCATAACTTGGATTGTACCCAGGTCACTCATGTCAGTCTCTAGAAGGAAATGAGCAAATTTACCCAAATCTACAAAAAAAATCAAACGGCCAACTTCTACCTCGATTTTTGTGCAATTGAAGGAGAATTAAGAAATTATGGAACATGGGTTTTTGTCCTAGTATAGAAATATATTACATCCTAAACAATTTCCTAAAATTCCTTACCATTTGGGAGATATACATAGTTCTATGGGGCCAATTTATATAAAAATTTAGAAAATCAAGATTTGTAAAAACCTTCCAAACAACCTTGTTTTAGATTTTTGGGTCAAAGACAGTTGGCAATGTTCCATATTAGCATGAAGCCTGCACATCCTAATTCTAGTGCTCAGTTGGGAGTATTTATGCTAGGAAGAGAAAGATTGTTATAGCAATGAGATTGTGAATCATGGATTAGTTATGGTTTTCAGAGTTTTCCATGTAAAGATATCCATTGCTATTTTATGTATGAGATTGTTGCATATAAATGCAAACGTTGTAACGAGTGTAGGTGGAGATTAACATTGGAGAATTATCAGTTGTTGAACACCAAACTTCGAGCTATTGTAAACCTTTTTTTATCGAATACCTCTATTTCAGTCATTTAACATGGGCAAGTGTTAATTTAGATCATTGCGAGTACAATTACAATGAGTTTTTAATTCGAATGCGTTAGATTTCCCTTTTACTACAAGTTTCCTAGGCTCACCCAGGTGTGGCAAAGGCCCACTACAATCTATGATTCAACCTCTTTACTATTCTTAGGTATATTAAATTTAATTTCATTTGTTTCCATTACAGAACTTGTGAATTCGATAGCATAATTAGGTAGATCATGATTCGATTCCATTAACATTAAATTGTGTTGGCATGCACTGTGTGTATTGGATTACTTACAGGCAGAACTAGATTGAATGATAATGTGCATGTATTAAAGTAAGTGATTTAATAGTGTGAGTACTCTGTGCATATTTCCAATTTCTAGCAGAGGATTTGATTGTCATGTGAAGTATGAATTCGTAGATATATGTTGTGGTGATGCATAAGGATGTGAATATAGTTGCAAGTTTAATTTACATATATAACATTTGATTTCTTGTGAATTGCACTCAGATTTAGAAGTACTCTTGTGTGAGAATTGCTTTTCAAGATTTTGTAATTTCAAATCATTGTGAGTGTGTTTGAAAGCAAAATCATCCACAGTGTGGGCGTGTTGCAAACCGTCCTTAGAATTTTGAGTGTGGATTTGAAACAAACATTGATAGTTTATTTCTTTTTAAAATAGTATGATTGTATTTCCATAATATTTGTGCTTACATTTGGAATTTGATTGCTTAAGTTTGAGTTATTGTTGCATAGGATAAGATTTGTTATTAATAGAATAGTTTTATTAGCAGCAGTCGAGTTTCACTTTCGATATGAGTTGAGTAACCATTTCATTGAGTGTTTAAATTTTCAACATTAATTAGAAGTGCGAATTTGAATTTTACTAAGTCGTGTGAGTTTCATAAAAGGTTTCATTTCAAAATTGGATTGTATGAATTCAATTGTTAAAAGTGTATGTGAGAATTGAATATAAGTGTGATCTTTTGGAGAAATCTTGAAGTCAAAGTGGGTCTTTAACAAGAAAAGTATGCTCAATCAATAGAGAGAGACTTGGAAATAGTAATAAAATTCATCGAAAATTTTAGGGGCTAATATTCGTAGGTGGGCTAATATTCCATGGTTTTTCAAAAAAAATATTCACCAATTTCCATTTTTTTATAAAAATGATTCGCCAAAATTTTACAATATAAAATTATTTTATGTTAAAAATTGAAAACATTATATAGGAAATATATATAATATCATTATAAATTTGGAAATTTTTACAAATGCATCAATAAACATTTTATAGTTTGCGTATTAGGGACTAGTGAGATTCGCTAATTTTTTAAACTTCAAGATACTTTTCCATCCTTAAAATTTTCCCTGATAAAATCCACCTTAAAATATTTCTGTGTGAACTCAGTCCTTCACTCACTTTCTAATTAAACGGTTAATTACGATTTCATCATAGAGGCACTTGTTACAAACAAGTTTAAATTCCAGTTTCTTAATTAAATTAGAATATTTTTATTTTTTAGTGACAATAAGATTTTCCTTGATTAGTTTGGGCTTGAATTGATTTAATAGTGTGTGTTACCTTCTCAAAGTCGGGTTTTCTAGTAAGTTTGAATTTTGAATTTGCTAAGTTTCCTTTCCAACACAAAGTCTTCTAATCATTTGTTATTTGAAGCAGTAAGAATCCTTTTCCAAATAGAGAATTATAATTAGTTTAAAGTGTGAATTTATCATTAGAATAATGTGTGTCCTTTTTTTTCTCAAGTTTTAGTTTCAAGTCCTAGTTTTTAGTTTTAGTTTGAAAGGAATAAGTAGATAAAGGTTGTTAAGTTATCGTAGAATATTTGGATTTCGAATATAAAATAGAATTTTGAAATTGTCTAAGTTGGAGTGTGAAAATGTTACATGTGTAAGGAATGGTTGTATTTTCTTATAATTTTATTGTAGTGTGAAGTTGCAATAAATGTTGGATCTAGATTAAAGTACGAATTCTTCTTAAGTACACAACATATTGAGTGAATAAGAATCTTAAGTTACTTTTAGAAATGAAATTCGATTATTGATTCTACCTCATCAATTAGTGAGATTTTTTTCTATTTTAGAAAATTGGATTTAACCATCAGGATTGCAAGAAGCTTTAATTAGTTAAGTATGTCTCCTTTTCAAGATTGTTTATCTACAACCAAGTGTGTGTTTCATTTTAGTACCTAGTTTATCATTACAAAGCAATATTTATACTCTGACCTTAAGCTGAGCTAAAAATGCAATACAACTCGTGCTTACGAGTCCCATATTGACAATTAAATATTAGGAGGATTAATTCATCAAATAAAACTCTCAACACATTCATTTCGACATCTCTTGGTGTTTCTCTCCCCCTCTTGTTTCACCTATCTCATAGTGTTTCCTAAGTTCCTCGCCTACCCATATACCTTTTTCCTCCGCTCACCTCCTCCTCATTTTCCTTCCCTCACCTCCTTCCTTATTCCCCTCATATGGAAAAAATTTGTAAATTGTACTCATTTGGATATGAAATGGAAATAAAAAGGTTATATAATGGAAAACATAGTTTCTAAATTTTCCATTTAATTATGCAAATAGAAATAGAATTATAGTCATGTAAAAAAAATGCAAATATTTATTTTGAAGATATGCATTTGCCTTAGAGTTGTTGAAAAACTAGAATAATGGGATCTTTAGGTAGACTTTCTCTTTTTCTTCTATAGAGGATTTCTTGCTAATCTAATGAATAGTTTAGATTTATCCATAACGATTATATCCATGATGAAATAGCTATTTCCAAAGAGTGTATACATACCATTGAGAAAAAAAATCTGGAAGCAGTGGTAATGAAGGTCTATCTACAGAGGGCATATGATTGTGTGGACTGGTCCTTCCTTCAAATTATACTTCTAAAGATTGGAATTGTAATACATAACATCGAATAGATAATGGCATGTGTGACAAAGGCATGGTTTTTTTTCCTCATTAATCGATACCCTAATGAATTTTTTTGTGTGGGTAGAGGCCTAAGGTAGGGATTCTTCTTATGGCCCCTCCTCTTCATCCTTGTTATGGATGGCATTTGTCAGAAGATAAACTTGGCTAAGGTTGCGGGGATGTTCAAGGGCTTGAAAATGACAAATGAGGTTTTTATTACACACATTTTCTTTGTTGATAACATTCTAACTTTTGGTATGATTTATAGGGTAAAGTGGAAGGCATTTCATCACATCTTTCATTTTTTTAGCGAGGCTTCAGGGCTTATTGGAAATGGAAAAAAAAATTGTTCTTATATTGTCATATGGGACCCCATTAGATATAAACCATATTGCTGGTATGTTTTGGGTAGGCATTAAGCCTATACATGAATGATTTACCCACCTGGGATGTAGGTTGAAGCCCAATAACTACAGATTGGCAGACTGGACATGTCTACTCACAAAATGTCGGAACAAGCTCAAATGTTGGACTCACCATTGCATTTAACTAGGCGGGAGGTTCACTTTGATACAGTTTTCCCTCTAAATATTGAAAATATATTGGATGCATTTATTTTCTCTCCCCACCCACATTATTTCTTAGATCCACTCATTTTTATCCTACTTCCTATGATATGGGATAGGTGGGAATCGAAAATTTCACCTAGTTAAGTGGAGTTCTATATCCAGTTCAAGAGTACTTGGTGGCTGAGGTATCTTAAACACAAAGTTTTTTTGTTTCTCACTATTAATGAAGTTCCTTTGGCAGAAATTGTTTGGTGAAGTCATTTGGAAGGATATTATAGCAGCAAAATACTAGGGCTATCACTGACGGGATTAGGACGGGTGAGATTCTAATAAGGAAGGGATATTACATCTCGTTGTGTTTTAAGAAAATAAAAACCTCTTTATTCAAGAATATTAAATGGTCATTTGGGAGGGGAAAAATTATTATCATTGGATGAGACAATATTGTTGGTTTTTCAAATAACACTTAGCTCACATAATACACAATGGCAGTGTTACATTAGAGAGGTATTTTTTTCCTGGATCAAATAATCAATAGGTGAAATGGAGCACATCCGACATGGGAAGTGGCTGAGAAAATCAGGTTATTTTGGAATGATTCATAAGAATGGATCATATACATCAAAAAATTAAAAAGTGTTGGACTATGTGGCAGTACGAGAGGAGACACAATTTCATGGGTTGGAATTCTCAAAAAAGGTGCATTGATGGTAGTGAGTAATTACAAGTATATCATGAATCCTACATAAGATATTGGACCAACACCATGGTTTCTCTCTATCTGGTGATCAAAATCCCCTCGATAATTTATTCTATTTATATAAATGGTGTGGAGAAATAGAATTTCAACTTGAGAAGATATTTGCAAGTGAGGTTTTCAGGGTCCTGGATGGTTTTCCCTGTGTGACATTGAGAATGAATTTGTTTCACATAGTTTCCTACATTGAAACACTTCCCTACAAATATGATCCCAAATTCTCTCATTTTGTAAGCCCACTTTTAGATATTTTCTTTCCATTGAACAATTTTTACAGTGCGGCTTGAATAGTGCAGGGTTACATAAATTAATTATGTTGTTTATATTCTATGAAGTTTGGAAGGCTTGAAATCACTTCATATTTCAAGGGAAGCATGTTAGTATTTACAGGATATGAGCAAAAATTCTTTCATGGATGAAATTATCTAACCTCTTCTTTCAAGCACCAATGACCTATATTCTGGATACTTTCCTCCTCATATTTTCTTGTTGGCTAGATTTTTTATGGAGCAACATAGTAGGGACATTGTGGATATGGAATATGGTTGTGTATGAGTGAAAATTCATGCTATAAGCTACACTAGCATGGTGTGATGGGTACAAATTTCAGGGTGGAAACTATGGCCCTATGGGGACTACTCTGTTTTTCCAGGGAAAATTTGGTGCAAAATATCCATGTCTACATAGACTTGAAAACTATCATAGATGGAATATTGGGAAATGGAATTCGATCCACGAGATATTTGATGATGGTAGGATAGTATCAATGCACTAATACAAACATTTATGAGTTTTGACATACGTCATATCTTCAGGGAATCAAACAGGACAACAGACTCTCTAACTAAAGTTGGTTTAAATGATACAAAAGGATACAGATTTTATACTTTTATCTTCGATCGGTGTAGTTTAGGGAGAAGGACATGCTACTATATGATATCCATGTGTGTATCTAGATATTCTTGGTGTTTTTTTTTATTTATATATGTTGGACGATATTTTATACTTCCAGATTTATTTCAGACTCCACATCTTAGATGAATGCTATTTTGTTATGTTATTTTGTTGAACATGATTTTTTCATAGTTATTGAATAGTATACTGATCACCTAGATGAGAGATATTATAGTTTTGAATGATAGGAACTATTATCTCTATATGATCGAAGAAAAATGTAATTTGTATTATTGTAAGATTATTAGAGCACAAACATGGATCTAATTGAAGAATAATTGCACAAACTTTCCAAGTTGTAAAAGAAAAACAATTACGATTGAGAATGAAATTAATTCATCAATTTTAGGTTGAGAATAAATATATAAAGAAACTAATTTAAGCTTAGTCGTACATAAAATAACTATGGATAATTAAAGGTAACTGAAGCTAAGTGTGCTTTATGTTTTGTTAATGTGCACATGCACCACATGCAAGCACTATAGTTAACTAACTAAAGCAAAGTGCACACCACATGTAAGCACTCGAGTTAACTAGCTAAAGATAAGTGCACATCGCATGCAATATCTAGAGTTGAACTAAAGATAATTAATGCTAACTATGTGCATGTATAGCACTTGAGTTAACTAGATAAAGACAAGTTCACATCGCATGCAATATCTAGAGTTGAACTAAAGATAATCATGACTAACTATGTGCATGTACACCAACACCACCCTTAAGCATAACTTAGGTGAGAGATACAAAATGAATGAGTCCCGACAACACAATCATTTTAGGTACCCATATACAATGCATGAAAAGAGGAAAGAGGGTGATGCAACACGAAACTGCATTTTTAACAT
>JAXQQM020077756.1:0-14164 GCA_034641835.2 Pinus albicaulis | reverse complement strand
TTATTTGCTTTGCTACTGTATAAAGTCTGGTCCTTTGCAACCCTTGACAACACATGATCTACCTTTTTCTTGCCTTCTAGGAGCTCGATATTGAATCTGGTGTATCTCTGTTATTTCAGATCCTCAATATTTGATTTTAGGTCATATGGTATTCCTCTAAGTCTTCTTTCCAATGCCACAGGTCTGACCCAATTTGGATTCTCCAAGAGATATTTATACCCAATTTATCACAATGCCCTAATTATGGACTGTTTCAGTAGAGCGCACTTGTACGGTGTGCCACGTGTCACCGTTTCTTCATTTGTCTCTGAAATTGATAGAACACAAATTAAAGACTGTGCGCTATCCATCGCTTTTTACATAATTCCAATATGATACTCAGAGAGGGAGTTATGATGAATTTACCAAGGTCACTTCTTTGAGATGAATTTTAGGAGCCTGCAAAAAACCCTTACTTCCACAAATCATATCTCCAAAAATGTTGCGCAAATTGATCTGAAATTTTTACTGTAGCTTCCTTAGGATTTTGGCTTTGCCTCATAAAAATTTCAGCTTCTGAGCTTGCGTAGACAAAAAGTTAGAGCGAAAATTCCACGATGACCTATTTCCGATGGCCGAATCCCTTGCTTAAGGAGGAAATGAAGATCACAATATATATGAATGCTTAAGTTGAGAGGGGCTTCAACAAGTGAACGTGGGAGGGATTTTAGAAGCATAAAAAATATTAATTATGACTTTTCAATGACCCATGCCCCAACCCCATGGGGTTTTATCCCACTAACTGGGGTACAAAATTCAAACATGAATATCTCTCAAACCGTGAAGAATTACATGGTGTGCCATATATCAACAGAAACATATCGACAAGTAGAAACCATAAAAAGCATTATTGACCTAGAATATATTAATTTGGTAGGTCAAACTTCCCATTCAATTTTGGGTTAGCCCCTGGTGCTGCTTGGGTTGACATCAATGACAACCGCTGATCAACAATCTCCCCCTTTGGCATTGATGGCAACACAAGTACTCCCCCTGCGATCATGACACCTCTTCCTACAACATTCTCTCCCCCTTTGACATCAATGGCAAAGGGTAACTCCACCTGAAACACAACCATCCTACAGACCTGTACACACTTCCACTCGCGCTAACACACAACCATCCTGCAGACCTGCACACACTTCCACTCCCCCTTTATATTCTGAAAAAGGAAAATCTAATGAGAACTTGGGAGAATCCCAAGCTTCTGGCAAAGATATTCCAATGCTGGCAAATATTTAATATGTGATTCTTTTGGTGTTGCTTGGAATCTTGCTACTTGTCCAACTACTTGCATAACATCTCGTCGGGAGGCTATTACGTATAAAAGACTACTAATCATAGATCTATACAACCTTTCATCCACATCCTTAGATGAGTCATCTATGCTCAATTTGCAACCAAGTAAAGACATCTCAAAATCACTTTTCACCTTTGTAGAAAAATTCTTACTTAGTCGATCTTCATTGCTACCAATTATTGTATCATCCTCTTTATCTATTTGACATGCTTTAGTTGCTTCATCCAGAACATATATGTTGTTTGGAGCTCGACTTGCTATAGCCACAATTTCACCATACACGCCTTTCCTGATTTCACATTTCGTGGAGTTGAATAGTATTGTGTGTCCTTGATCACACATTTTTCCAACACTTAGCAGATTGTGATTCATGTTTTCAACAAGTAGAACATTATTGGCTAGAGAATATTTGCTTCTGAGAGTGACAATACCTAATCCTATAACATTTGAAGATCCATCATTTCCAAAGGACACAGTTCCATCCTTCTTCTCTTTCAGAGATACAAATTTATTTCTATCTCCAGTCATATGCGTTGAGCAACCGCTATCAACATACCACACATATTTGTTCTTTCGAGCCTTGAGAGCGAGAGCAAAATTATCATTCTTCTTCTTCTTCCATGTTCGTTCATTCTGTGGCTTCGAATATTCTTCTGGAGGATTTTCAAGTCTGCAGTCTTTGGCTATGTGTCCAAAGTTTCAACATTTGTAACATTCAATATTATTTCTTAAATGTTCAAATCTATTGATATTTCATTGAGCCCTGGGAGGTTCATATTTGACAGATCTCCTAGAATTATATTCATTCCTAGGGTACGTGTGACATTCTACAGCTTTATGACCAAATTTTCCACATGAATAACAGTAGCCATAAAAAATATGTTGGTACCTGGACAGAAATTTTCATCGAGGAATTGTCTTCCAAGGTTGTTCTTGTGGATCTTGTCTAATGAAGTCTTCATGCATGTCAGATCTCATAGGTTATGTTAGCGCTCGAATCTACCTTAGGCTGAAATAAGGCAAAACTCAAGGCAACATCAAACCACGCTCAGCCTCGTAGCTAGCCCTACAAGGACAGGAGAGGGCTCTCTCCAGGTCTATCTCGGCAAAAGACTTCCAATAGGGCCTGAGATGACTTATAATGGATACTGATTTTAGGCTAGTAAATAAATAGGAGGGTTTGATTTTGATTTTTAGGGGTTTTTGTTGAAAAAAGGGAAAAACAATTTTTGGGCTTGGGGATGAGGCCAGATCTTGCAGAGTTCAAGTTGGGGCAGGGTAGGCAATGATATTGATGTCTAAGATCAAATGAATGGATGGAAAATACTGATGAGGAGCTGAAGAGGGCAAGAGAGTACAAGGATCCTCTTCAAACTGACGAAAACATATAAAACTAAACAAAAGTCTAAGGCAGAGCACCAGCAAATCAATGAATTCTACCTCGAATACTCATTTGTTTAATTCAGAAGCATAGAGAAAGATGGCATACATATAACATTAATGAAATTAAAATAACATGAGAAGAAACATCATCAAAACTTAGAAACCACAAGGATCCCAACAAGTGCTGCAAAACTCTGGTCTTTCCTTTGCCAAAAACTGAAATATGGATGTACAATGGAGTGCCAAACTTTTCCCAAGAGTCCAAACTGTAAAATGTATCAGAAAATACAATATATAGACCATCCTAACCCCTTCCCATGCCTCTATGGGTTTATCTCACCCTTCTAGGATCAGTTTGAACCAATTCTAAACAAGGAGCTGAAATCTAGGCAGCCAAACAACTTGCCTCTAAAAGGAAGGAAACTGATTCATTCATTTAATTTTCACTTTTTAGTGAATGAATCATCTAGAACAAGTAAATACATGCCAAAATTACATCATGTTTACCAAATTACATCAATATGGATCAATCCCCTCATGAAAAAGTAAAACTAGTCAAAACTGGCCGAATTTCTGAGTTGGAAGGCAAAAATTGGGCTAAATTCCTCTATGCGCCGCGCTCAAAAGCTCTATGCGCCGCGCTACTTTGAGCCTGTTTTTGGGGCACTTATTGAAGTCAAAATCGAGCTCATGATAGCTCGTTGGAAAGCCCTGGATGTCTTCTATCCAACCCAAGTGGAATTTTCCAATTTGGAGCTCATTTTCCCCTCCAAAACTTCAATCTCCCAAGACTACTTCCTGCTGGTGCAAAAGGTGGCAGAAAGGTGATTTTCATGGTGTTTTTTGCCCTTTAGGCAGCCCAGAATGTGATGAAATGCTTCTTCCATTCCTGAACATGCATAAATTTCCATGAAAAATCCAAAAATGTCAATTTTTCCTCCAGAAGATGTCCCAAACGTAAGCGCGCGTCGGGTGGCGCGACGCGTCGGGTGGAAAAACCTGTTTTGCAACCAAAATTTTCAAAAATGACAAAATATTCTCCAAATTTGCTGAAATTTGGAGTGAAGTTCTCCCATCATGTCTCATGCTCAGCCAAGGAAGCTTCGGCCAAGATCCAAAGTGGATCCGGCCTTTTCCGCCTCCTCAGTGTCCTCCTGGTGCATGCAGTTCAGTGGCAGAATCACTGTCTTGGTTGTATGATGCATCGGTGTTCGTCTCCATAATGTTGAAAATGTATGCCAATTGTATGTTTAGCTTGTTGACAAATTGGTGCCTTGTTTCAATTGCCAAAATATGCCCAAAGGGAAGGGACTGTGGGAGAAATATGGACAGTGGGAACAAGGGAGTCTTGTCAAGTGGTAGTTTACCCTTTGAGAATTTGACAAACTTTGGGAGAGGGGAGAGCCGCTGAATGTTTGGGAAACTGAGGTTTTGGGAATTTTTACACATGGAATGGGAAAAGGAGAATGAGAGGAAATGAAATGACTTGGGAGAGGGAGATGGAGCTTAGGAGTAAGTGACTTTTAGAGATGTAGGGAATAGGGGAGGAATTGTATGATGATATGAAGATGATGGGAAAGGAAAATACAAGTGAGAAATGGAGTGTTTTGGCACCAAAGTCAAATTCTAAAACTTCAAATTCAAACCCTAAAGAGGCATTTCTTTACGAAAGGATAGGGTTTAAGCTTTTGGCATTCAAATTCTTCAAACCAATCTTCAACCACACTAAACATGGTCTAATAGCAATGAAAAAGTCACACAAACCTACTTGAAACATAAAATATTGAGTTGATTTGAGATTTTGCAGAGAAAATGACAAAAATTAGTGTTCAGGCCCTGTGCGTCGCGCACCAACCCAATGCGTCGCGCCCACTTTTCTATGCGCCATGCCATTTTTAAGAAGGATTTTGGAGGCCTTCCCGATTTCCAAATTGGGCGTGTGATAGCTCGTTGGAAATATATTTGAGTCTGATTTCCAACCCAGGTGGAATGTTTCAATTTGGAGTTCATTTACCCTGTCAAAAATCAAATCTCCCAAGACTGGTCAAAATGAGCAGAATGAGCCTGCCTCAAGGTAGAGTGCTGTTGCAGTCAACTTTTGAAGGTATTTCTCAACTCCCAATTGAGCTCATGATAGCTAATTGGAAATATATTTGTGTCTAGTTATCATTTGACTCATCAAGCAAGTCATTTGGCCAACCAAGCTAGGATAAATCTTGATTTTCCCAAGGTCACTTTAGAGGTGCATCAATTCTCCCGAGGCAACGGTATTTTTGACATTTTTCTAAAAAAATAACACCTGTGTAAAAAGTGAACGAGTTTTTTCTTCTTTGGCATGTTTTGGACAAAAACCTCTCTCAGTTTTCTAAAATTCATCTTTTATTGCTATGAAACATCATTTGAGTGAAACCTATCCCGATGTGTGAAACAAGGGATTTGTCGAAATGAAGTGAAATGAAGGGGATAAGGGGCTTCTAAATTCTTGAGAAAATTTTGGGAAGTAGGGAGGGATGTTAGGAAGTAGGGGAAAGTGGAATCTCAGAGATTGAGTGAGGGGAAGGGGTCCAAAAGGGAAAAACACAGGCCTAGCCTAGAAAATTGCCAAGTTGTAGCAAGAAACTAGGGTTTGCACAAAAATGAGGAATTTGGGGGATCTCAGTGATGGGAAGTGTTTAATAAGGTATATTAAGGATAGGGGAAGGTGTATGAACATCAGGATACAATTTTTACTGATTATTTGACCATCCAAGAGAAATTACCTCCAAAACCCTAGGAGAGGGAAATGGACCTTACCTAGGCACAACTGAAGCATGAACAAGCTGTAAAATGACCCAATGGAACTTGAAATGATGATGAAAACCCTCTAAATGATGGTACACACAGCTGAATGGTGACATGGACCGACATTTGGACAACTTTGACAAGAGTAAAAGCAAACCCTAGACCTCATACCTAGTGACCAAATTTTACTTGAAGACTCACTGAAATGACAAAATTTGACTTTGACACCTTAAAATCACTTTGGAAGAGCATGTTTGATCACTGGAGGAAGGCTGCAAATACTGACACTAACATTGGCTCCAATGGGATGGTATCTCCTTGGAGGTGCCAAGAACTATAGATCTTTGGAAAGCAGACAATGCCTTCATCCATTGGGCAATGGAATCAAAAACTCAAGCTGAAATGCATGACTGAAAACTGATGACTTGACGACAGAAATTGACTCTCACTCAACTAAAAAATGACTAGACACTTAAACACAACTAAAAAACTAGAAATATGCTCAATATGAAACTTATTCAATACAACCTACTCTAACAATTTCATTCACCACCTGATCAAGTGAAATGGAACAACCAATGCAACCATGTAAGTATTGCAGCTAGTGTTTGGATTCTCCGCAAGTGCTCGTTTATGAACAACAAGAGAGAACTACTGAAAGACAACTCCCATGAAAACTTGTGAACAGATCCATTGAATACTATGGATTCTCTATCCGCCTCCAAAAACACTGCATAAGGATCTTGAAATTCATGCTGCATAAGGATCTCAAAATGCACACTAGGACTTAGCTCATCCAATGTATTACTTCTCTTCTCCTCATACCATGAATGCAAACTTTGATCTGAGCTTTGTGATGAGCTTTGTGACGAGATTCCCGCTAAAAATGACAAAGAGACCGGCTGCCGGATCATGGTTGTATCAGTCCACATTTCAACCTTACATAGAGTCAATGGAGAAAGACTTTGATTGCAAACATCATCCAACACATCAGCAATAGGATCGTGAAAAACTTGAAAAGACTACTGTGATGTATCCATTGAAACTTTCTGACATCCTACTGGATTTTCATCTTTTTCTTGAGAGATATTACGAAGATTCTGCCTTATAAACTGAAATGCTTCGAAACAAAAGGGTACAGAATCCTCTTGCATCATTAAAACGTGTATTTCATCTTCCACGCCTTCATCTGTAATATGACCTTCAATTTCATTTGGTGGCTGAAAATCTGATGCTACAGCCGGCCATTTGAAGATTTACTATGTAATTCACCCTTCAAAAACTGGAATGATTCAAAACAAATGGTACGGAGTTACCTTGTATCATTTGATCATATGTACCAGCTTCCATGTCCTCATCTGCAACATGAAAATCAATGGCTTTCGAGGGCTGAAAATCTGAATATGAGAAATCTTGAACAAGGTTTTCATTACCCTCAAGACGGTCCAAATCAAGGCTTGTTGGCAGTTGATTTTTGATTGCATGGAAATTATCTCTGATGAACTAAAACGAGTCAAAACAAAAAGGCAAAGATCCTTCACTTACTTCAAAATTTTTTACACTTTCCTCGTCATTGTCATAGCGGATATGCATTAGTTGATCACTGTACTCGAGCTGCTGAAAGTGAACTTCCTCCTCGCACAAACTAGCTGCTGATTTGTCTGCAAGATTAGCTTCTGTTTGGAGAACATAATCATCATCATAGTGATCAAACTGAGGCAAATCATCAGTATACAACACATCATCAAGCATACATGTCATATCAACAGCTCTCTCTTCTACAAGATGATCTATAAAGAAATTACTATGACAACTGGGATAAGAAACAAAATGTTTTGGATCAGCAACTTGTTCTTCTTCAATCAACGAGCCATGGGCTTGAACATTATAATCATTATTTGTGGTGTTCTTTTGCATCATCTCTTCTACTGCACTTACCAACATGTCAAG
This sequence comes from Pinus albicaulis, assembly GCA_034641835.2. NCBI lineage: Eukaryota > Viridiplantae > Streptophyta > Pinopsida > Pinales > Pinaceae > Pinus > Pinus albicaulis. The sequence goes on along the minus strand of JAXQQM020077756.1, from coordinate 6,711 downwards.
CTTTACCTATAGAGATGTCGATTTCTCTGGATCTATGTTTTTCATCTCGTCTTCCTTCAACCTTGCCCTTCGGATCAGCAAATGAGCCTCTACATTTACTACACTATTCTGCATCTCGTGAAGTGTTTCAAGATTCCTTTCTCTCAACTGAAACTCCATTTCCGGATCAAAGGCACCCGGGTAATGCAAGAGAGCGGATCTAGGAGGAGGTCTTATATCAGCTTGCATCAAATAATAAACTTGGTTAAATCTGGCAGAAAATTGGTGTACTGTCTCCCCTGGCTGTATTTTCAGCTGGTTATACTCTTCTACAATAAGGAAAGGATTTTGTCTGATCACCCACCTGTCGAGGAAAACTTCGACGAACTACTAGAAATATGAGATGCTCGCATCAGGCAAAGCTTTGAACCAACTCTTCACTTGGCCTTGCAAAGAAAGAGAAAAAAGCCTAATACTAACATCTTCTTCATCAACTTCAAAAAGGTCTAGAAAAGTCTCAACATTCTGCACATGTTGTTCAGTGCTGACATTGTTACATTCACCATCAAATCTTGGTAGATACGGGTCATAATTTTTAGGGAAGGAATGAAGAAAAGAAGGTAAAACAAGAGGTTTATACCTTTCTGGGACTATAAAAGGTGTAGGAGTATATACAAGAGCTACGAGATCAGTTTTGGTTTCTTTAGGCTCATCACTCTGAAGAGAGTCATCATAAGATGTGGGAAAAGTAAGGAGGCCAGGATCAAAGGGAAACTTGGTATTTACACTCTTTGAATAGGTTAAGTGAAGATTTTGATCACCTTTATCATACAACAAATTCTGAAAAACTTTGAGGATAACTTCAAGAACAGCAAAGAAGTAATTTGCAAGAAAGCAGACTACATCCTGAATACCATTCCACTTTGGATACCTGAAATTTGTGTAAGATCCTTCCATTTTCTTAGAGAAAGAGTTAGTCCTCCAATGGAGTCTCTACATTGATTTGGAGTCACCAGGTGAATGATTTAAGCCTTCTTATGTCTGATCATTGTCCACCATCAACAGTCAGATCTGAACATGATACATGTACTCGGGCAAGACAATCCACAAGTCAAGTGTCACGTTTACAAGCTAGACTGGAGATTGACTGAAGCAATGTTTATCTACTATGCACTCGTAGAGAAAGAGCAGTTCGAAGGCTTTCTGGCATAACTTCAGGCTCCGTCTGTAGCTTATAAAACAAATAACACCAACAATAAAACCATTTTATTTCCCCAGTATGGTCGCCACTATGTTAGCGCTCGAATCTACCTTAGGCTGAAATAAGGCAAAACTCAAGGCAACATCAAACCACGCTTAGCCTCATAGCTAGCCCTACGACGATAGGAGAGGGCTCTCTCTGGGTCTATCTCGGCAAAAGATTTCCAATAGAGCCTGAGATGACTTATAATGGATACTGATTTTAGGCTAGTAAATAAATAGGAGGGCTTGATTTTGATTTTTAGGGGTTTTTGTTGAAAAAAGTGAAAAACAATTTTTGGGCTTGGGGATGAGGCCAGATCTTGTAGAGTTCAAGTTGGGGCAAGGTAGGAAATGAATCTTGATGTCTTAGATCAAATGAATGGATGGAAAATACTACTGAGGAGCTGAAGAAGGCAAGAGAGTACAAGGATCCTCTTCAAACTGATGAAAACATATAAAAATAAACAAAAGTCTAAGGCAGAGCACTAGCAAATCAATGAATTCTACCTCGAATACTCATTTGTTTAATTCAGAAGCATACAGAAATATGGAATACATATAACATTAATGAACTTAAAATAACATGAGAAGAAACATCATCAAAACTCAGAAACCACAAGGATCCCAACAAGTGCTGCAAAACTCTGGTCTTTCCTTTGCCAAAAACTGAAATATGGATGTACAATGGAGTGCCAAACTTTTCCCTAGAGTCCAACCTGTAAAATGTCTCAGAAAATACAATATATAGACCATCCTAACCCCTTCCCATGCCTCTAGGGGTCGAGCTCACCCTTCTAGGAGCAGTTTGAACCAATTCTAAACAAGGAGCTGAAATCTAGGCAGCCAAACAACTTGCCTCTAAAAGGAAGGAAACTGATTCATTCATTTAATTTTCACTTTTTAGTGAATGAATCATCTAGAACAAGTAACTACATGCCAAAATTACATCATGGTTACCAAATTACATCAAGATGGATCAATCCCCTCATGAAAAAGTAAAACTAGTCAAAACTGGCCGAATTTCTGAGCTAGAAGGCAAAAATTGGGCTAAATTCCTCTATGCGCCGCGCTCAAAAGCTCTATGCGCCCTGCTACTTTGATCCTACTTTTGGGGCACTTCCTGAAGTCAAAATCGAGCTCATGATAGCTTTTTGGAAAGCCTTGGATGTCTGCTATCCAACCCAAGTGGAATTTTCCAATTTGGAGCTCATTTTCCCCTCCAAAACTTCAATCTCCCAAGACTACTTCCTGTTGGTGCAAAAGGTGGCAGAAAGGTGATTTTCATGGTGTTTTTGGCCCTTTAGGCAGCCCAAAATGTGATGAAATGCTTCGGCCATTCCTGAACATGCATAAATTTCCATGACAAATCCAAAAATGTCAAGTTTTCCTCCAGAAGATGTCCCAAACGTAAGCGCGCGTCGGGTGGCATGATGCGTCGGGCGGAAAAACCTGCTTTGCAACCAAAATTTTCAAAAATGACAAAATCTTCTCCAAATTTGCTGAAATTTGGAGTGAAGGTCTCCCATCATGTCTCATGCTCAGCCAAGGAAGCTTCGGCCAAGATCCAAAGTGGATCCGGCCTTTTCCGCATCCTCAGTGTCCTCCTGGTGCATGCAGTTCAGTGGCAGAATCACTGTCTCGGTTGTATGATGTGTCGGTGTCCGTCTCCATAATGTTGAAAATGTATGCCAAGTGTATGTTTAGCTTGTTGACAAATTGGTGCCTTGTTTCAATTGCCAAAATATGCCCAAAGGGAAGGGACTGTGGGAGAAATATGGACAGTGGGAACAAGGGAGTCTTTTCAAGTGGTAGTTTACCCTTTGAGAATTTGACAAACTTTGGGAGAGGGGAGAGCCGCTGAATGTTTGGGAAACTGAGGTTTTGGGAATTTTTACACATGGAATGGGAAAAGGAGAATGAGAGGAAATGAAATGACTTGGGAGAGGGAGATGGAGCTTAGGAGTAAGTGACTATTAGAGATGTAGGGAATAAGGGAGGAACTGTATGATGATATGACGATGATGGGAAAGGAAAAGACAAGTGAGAAATGGATTGTTTTGGCACCAAAGTCAAATTCTAAAACTTCAAATTCAAACCCTAAAGAGGCATTTCTTTACAAAAGGATAGGGTTTAAGCTTTTGGCATTCAAATTCTTCAAAACAATCTTAAACCACACTAAACATGGGCTAATATCAATGAAAAAGTTGCAAAAACCTACTTGAAACATAAAATATTGAGTTGATTTGAGATTTTGCAGAGAAAATGACAAAAATTAGTGTTCAGGCCCTGTGCGCTGCGCACCAACCCAATGCGCCGCACCCACTTTTCTATGCGCCGCGCACCAACCCAATGTGCCGCACCCACTTTTCTATGCGTCGCGCCATTTTTAAGGAGGCTTTTGGAGGCCTTCCTGATGTCCAAATTGGGCATGTGATAGCTAGTTGGAAACATGTTTTAGTATAATTTCCAACCCAAGTGGAATTTTTCAATTTGGAGTTCATTTACCCTGTCAAAAGTCAAATCTCCCAAGACTGGTCAAAATGAGCAGAATGAGGCTACCTCAAGGCAGAGTGCTGTTGCAGTCAACTTTTGAAGGTCTTTATCAACTCCAAATTGAGCTCATGATAGCTCATTGGAAATATATTTGTGTCTATTTATCATTTGACTCATCAAGCAAGTCATTTGGCCAACCAAGCTAGGATAAATCTTGATTTTCCCAAGGTCACTTCAGAGGTGCATCAATTCTCCCGAGGCAACGGTATTTTTGACATTTTTCTAAAAAAATGACACCTGTGTAAAAATTGAAGGAGGTTTTTTGTTTTTGGCATGTTATGGACAAAAACCTCTCTCAGTTTTCTAAAATTCATCTTTTATTGCTATGAAACATCATTTGAGTGAAACCTATCCCGATGTGTGAAACAAGGGATTTGTCGAAATGAAGCGAAATGAAGGGGATAAGGGGCTTCTAAATTCTTGAGAAAATTTTGGGAAGTAGGGAAGGATGTTAGGAATCAGGGTAAAGTGGAATCTCAGAGATTGAGTGAGGGGAAGGGGTCCAAAAGGGAAAAACACAGGCCTAGCCTAGAAAATTGCCAAGTTGTAGCAAGAAACTAGGGTTTGCACAAAAATGAGGAATTTGGGGGATCTCAATGATGGGAAGTGTTTAATAAGGTATATTAAGGATAGGGGAAGGTGTATGAACATCAGGATACAAGTTTTGCTAATGATTTGACCATCCAAGAGAAATTACCTCCAAAACCCTAGGAGAGGGAAATGGACCTTACCTAGGCACAACTGAAGCATGAACACGCTGTAAAATGACCCAATGGAACTTGACATGATGATGAAAACCCTCTGAATGATGGTACACTCAGCTGAATGGTGACATGGACCGAAATTTGGACAATTTTGACAAGAGTAAAAGCAAACCCTAGACCTCATACCTAGTGACCAAATTTTACTTGAAGACTCACTGAAATGACAAAATTTGACCTTGACACCTTAAAATCACTTTGTAAGAGCATGTTTGATCACTGGAGGAAGGCTGCAAAGACTGACACTAACAGGTTCATTTTATTTTGTTGTAGAAGGTCCTACTTCTTCTTTGTAACCGCTGCCAGTTTTGTCATTGTAATATCATTGATTGTTCATGAGTTCTTCCAATGCCATTGAGCTGTTGGCATAGTTTTGGATAGTTTTTCCTTTCTTCACTTCCTCACGCAGCGAGACTAATTCAATGCATTTGTGTTCTTCAACTTCAATTTTGAGACCTTGAACTTATTCTTCAAGATTTTTGGAACGGATCTTCTCCGCCTTGAGATATTTTATAAGCTTGATTGCTTCCTCATAAAATTCTTCTATGGTCCATCCTTCTTCTTCATTGTTTGATACCTCTTGCTTATTTTTCTTGGGTTTATTGTGCTTGGCCATAAACAATACTCTCTCATTGGCTTCTTCTTCACTATCATTGTCTTCATCGGATGATGAGCTATCTTCTTTAGAGAGAAAGTTCCTTTTGGATCCTTGCTTTTTGAATTTCTTAAAGCCTTTCTTTCTTTTTGAGTTGCCATTACTTTTGTTTGGAAATTTTGCTGCAAAATGCCCAACCTCATTACAGCTGAAACATATCAATGGAAGTTTACCTTTGAATTTTCCCTTACCAATTTGTAGTTTTCTCGTGAAGTAAGCATATTCTTCATCTGAAAGACCTTCTTCATGATCTCCCTTTTCTTCACACTTGCAGGTGCATGTCTTTTCAATTGAAGGTTGTTTATCCTTATTGGTTTTCTTAGATGCAACGAATGCAGTTTCTAGATACGAAGTACCCTCTTCTTCATCAAGACTCATTTCATATGCTATGAGAACTCCATGTAATTCCTCTTTGCTAAGTTTGTCCAGATTTGCACCGTATTCTAAGACTGATACCTTTGGGTTGAATCTCCCTGGTAACGTTCTAAGAATATTCTGTATAATAGTCTTCTCATCAACTGGCTCTCCCATTCCTTCCAGAGTATTGGTTATTTCATCAAGGTATTGAAATTATGCAGTAATGTTGCAATCTTCTTTCATTCTGAGTTGCTCAAATTTTTCTTTATAGATTTGAAGCTTTGCTTCTTTGACATTTGAGTCACTTGCATATATATTCTCAAGCTTGTCCCATACATTTTTTGCGATTTTTCAACCATACACCTTATGATAAGCAGATTCAATAAGTCCATTGATAATAATATTCTTTGCTTTTGCATCATTTACCAAATTCTTCTTACCTTGTTCATCTGTGATTGATATAAATCCATTTTGAACAGTTTCCCATACTTCGTAACCTTGCGCCAAGAGATAGACCTCCATTCTTCCTTTCCAAAGTGCATAATTATTTTCACTGAATAGAGGAACACAATTCTTGGTATGCTCCATGACCTCCTTCCAGCTGTTAAATTGCTATTGAAGGAACTTGGCTCTGATACCAATTGTTGGAAATACTGAGAGGGGGGTGAATTAGTATTTCTTTCAATTAGAGAATTAGTTAATCTTCAATTATTATCAATGTTTGTACAATGATAGCAGCAAACAAGAGGAACACAAATGCACACAATTTTTAATGTGGAAACCCACTCCGGGACAAAAACCACCTAATTCTTTTCTAATAATTCTTTTCAAATCCAATTGAAAATAAAGCGCCAACTTCCTAGAATCTGGAAAAGCATTCTTCTCTAGTTCCCACTGGATGGACGCTCCAATGCCCAAGATTCTTCAGTAGTCACTGAACGGATGCACCAACACCCAATGAGCTACAACTCACCCTAGCACCACCCTACCACCCTATAGAAGAATAAAAGAAGAATGGACTCTCGTACCAGAGAAAATGGTCCACTTTACAGTGATATAGAATGATGTAGAAGAATAAGATATACTAGACCATAACCCCAACTTTGACACAACCACTTCCTCTTCAACCCTTGGCAGATAGACACTAGTACAATTTGTACAATA
>MU968541.1:173272-207193 GCA_034641835.2 Pinus albicaulis | reverse complement strand
ACTAGGACGGTGACGATAGGAAGAAAACGAGCTCCTCAAGGTCCGATGGAAATTTGCAAAGGTTCGGGAGGGACGGGAGGCCAAAGTTAAATGCTTTGTCATAGACAACATGATCCAAAGTGGAAATCTGATTTTATTGAAGTGGTTAATCAAAATAATGAGATGTTTCAGGAGCCAAAGGGGTTACCTCCTAAAAGGGGAATCTGACATGAAATACAGTTGCAGCAATATTTTCCTCTTCCTAATATTGGAATGTATAGGGTGTCAGTGATGGAGAGTGTTAAAATAAAAAATAAAATTCAAGAGTTGTTGGACAAAGGGATCATCCGACCAAGCAGTTCGCCATGTGGGTCAGCTATTGTGTTGGTGCCAAAGAAGGATGGAACATGGCGCATGTGCGTAGATTTCCATGCATTGAACAATATTATGGTAAAGAATTGTTATCCACTTCCTAGAATAGATGATTTACCTGATCAATTGAAAGATGCAAAGTATTTTACTAAGTTGGAATTAAGGAGTGGATACCATCAAATTAAAATTGTTGAAGGTGACATTTGGAAGACAACATTCAAAACAAAACAAGGCTTGTTTGAATGGATTGTTATGCCTTTTGGTTTATGTAATTCTCCTGCTACTTTCATGCATGTGATGAATGATGTTTTAAGGCCATTTCTTGATGAGTTTGTCATCGTCTACTTAGATGATATCTTAATTTTTAGTAAATCACTTGATGAACATGTCATGCATGTAAGTAAAATTACTTGATGTTTTAAGGAAAGAACAATTGTTTTTGAAGATGTCAAAATGTGAGTTTGGTAAAACTTATTTCATGTACTTGGGCCATATTGTTAGAGCAGGCAAGTTGAGGATAAACCCCTTTAAGGTTGAGGTCATTGTGAACTGGCCAACGCCCAAGACAGTCAGTGAGGTAAGAAGTTTTTTTGGGGCCACCCAATATTGGAGGAAGTTTATTGCTAACTTCTCTTCTATCAAAACTTCTTTGCATGCATTGACTAGTGTGAAAAAGGTCTTCTAGTGGGGAGGAAAGAAACAAAAATAATTTTATGCTTTGAAAGAAAAGATCAGTTCAGCCCCAATACTTGCGCTACTGGGCTTGAGACAGCCCTTTGAGGTTTAAACTGATGCAAGCGACTATGCCATGGGCACAGTCCTTATGCAACATGGTAAGCCCATTTCATTTCATTCAAAAACTTTCAATGGTGCAATGATTAACTATCCTACTTATGACAAGGAGCTTTATGTGTTGGTTCAAAGTGTGAAAAAGTGGAAACACTACTTGATGGGAAAGGATACCATCATACACGTCGATCACCAATCATTGCAATACTTGCAATCGCAAACTAAGTTACAGCAGTTAAGGCACTTTCAATGGATGGGTTTCTTACAACAATTACACTTGGTCATTAGGTATAAGAAAGGCATTTATAACAAAAAGGTTGTTGATATGCTTTCTAGGCCTATTATTAGTGCACCTACTTTACTCAAGCACAATTTTTTTTTGCGTGAAATTTATGTTGAGCAATATGAATTTGATAATGAATTTCAAGATGTTTATGCAAGCTTGATTTACGGAAACCAAGTAGTGGAATTGGATTACCATGTACATAATAACTTGTTGTATCATTTGGGAAATATTTGTATTCCATGAGTGGGAGAGAGTGAATGTCATAAGGGAAACACAAACTTCTCTTATTGTTGGACATTTCAATTTAAGAAAAATAGTGACAAATATTCAAAGGTGTTTTTATTGGTCTTGTATGATTGAAAGTGTGTCATGTTTCATTAAAGGTTGTTCAGTATGTGTAGTCCATAAGCCTAGCAATAGGAAGTTAGGATTGTACACACCACTTCCTGTACCTTCACGTCCATGGGAGAGTTTTTCTATGGATTTTGTATGAGGTCTTCCATTGTAAAAATGAGGTCATGATTATTTGTATGTAGTTGTGGATAGGTTCAACAAGATGTTTATATCAATTCCATGTAAAAATAAAATCACAACTGAGCAAACAACTCACTTATTCTTTCAGCATGTTTGGGTTCATTTTGGTCTTTCCACATCCATTATTAGTGATCGAGATTCTCGATTTGTTGGGAATTTTTTGTCACGTTTATGGGACTTGATGGATACTAAGTTGAAGAAGAGTACAACCTTTCATCCACAAACATATGGTCAAACCGAGGTGGTCAATCAAGCAATCATACATCTTCTTCGAGGATACTATAGCAAGCATCCTAAGTTGTGGGATGAAAACTTGCACTACATTCATCATGCTTACAACCGTAAAGTGGCACTCCTCTACACAAACATCGCCATTTTAGGCATGTCTTGGATTTAAGTTTTTGGAAGGATGTTTCTAATGATGGACATATGACATAGACAAAGCCAAGGATTTCATAGAAAAAATCTAATTGATACATCAAACAATTGAATACCAGCTTGAAAAGAGCCAAGGAAATTACAAAGCAAGGCACGACAAGCATCATGTAGATCACAAGTTCCAAGTTGGTGATGAAGTTTGGATTCAAATTAGCAAAGAGAGGCTTCAAGGGGAAGGTAAAAAACTGAAACCAATCCATTATGGTCCTTTCAGAATTTTGAAAAGATTGGTGAAAATGCCTTCAAGTTAGATTTTCCTTCATACATGAAGTTTTACTTTGTTGTTAATGTTGATAACTTAAGTTTGTATGGGCCTCCATTGATTGAATATCAAGGAGAACATGTTCAAATTCCTTTTATTGAAGACTTTTCTCCTGAATACCTTGATGAGCTTTAGCAAGACACAATTCTTGACAGAAGAACATCGACATTGAAACGAGGGACTGTATACTACCTTCGTGTGGGGCTCAAAGGCACAAATCCTTATAAGGAGAAATGGATCGAGATTGGAAAGGTGAGGGAATTGTACCCTCATCTGCTGAACAACTGAAAATGATATTTTGGGGTCCAAAAGCTTTCAGTGGGGAGGAGTGATCAGGTGCTCAAAATTATGCTAAAAAATGAAATTTATCATAATGGTGTGGAACCTAAATGACCGTGTATATATCGTCATTATAAATCCAATGCAACTCGTTTCGCAGAAACCGACACAGTATGCTCCCAGAGACGCGTTATGTCCACTTTTTCAAACATGCAATTTTTTTTTTAATGTAGGAGAACCTAACCAGCAGTTCGTAAAGCTGACTGGGCATGCCTATGTGTCATTTTGACCAGTCAAAGGGGTTTTCCTCTAGCGTATGGGATGGTACCAAGTGGCACATTGTTATTTGTTTGATTTGGTGAACTCTTATTGGTTTTCATGGTGGCCAATCATAGGGTGCCACGTGGCCTAGATAGGGGTTGCCATGTGGTAGCCCGAGGGCCACCAAAATTTCGGGTCAAGTCTGAGCAGAAGCAATAGGGGTCGAACCTGTGACCTCCAAGCACCAAGAACCAAGCTTTACCGTCACATCGTGCATTTAGTTCTTAATATGTTATGGGTTTCATATAGTTTTAATTACATATGAAATGTGTGATTGTGAGTTATAGAGAAAAAATTGTTTCAACTTTGGAGGGCCTTTCTTGTATGGAATTATACAAGTTTGTTTGAAATTAAAACATGTTTGTTGATTTGTGCGTCCTAAAATAGCAATGTAAAATTTCAATTAAATTTTTGTTGAAGGTAAAATGTCTTATTCAATGACAAGGTGTTCTTCTCGATGTAAATTTTCAATTAGAATTCACGTTGTTCTAAATAAGAAGCCCATTGATATTTTGGTTTGATGACAATTATTATTGAAAGTGGAAAATATTGTGAAATGCAAATGTTGTATTCTTCTAATCTATATGCAAAATGTTGTCTTATCTAACCTATCCTAGCTAGGAATAGATTTTAACTAGTACAATTTAGATTAGTTATACATGCCTATTAATATTTATAGAACATAAAGCTATTCAAGAAAATAGAAACATTGAAGCATGAACAAGAATGAAATTTGAGAAGTTTATTGTTACATTATCATTAATAATCTCACATTGTCCATCCCCAAGAAAACATCTAATAAGAGAAAAGCAAGAACTATACTATTTATTTCTCTAAATAGTATGTGGGTGGAATATGGGGAAAGTGATGATGAAGAAAGTGCCCACCAACTCCTTACATTAGATCAATACGTCTCTATTAAGGAGAATAATGATTATCATGCAATCAATTATTACAAACCCTCTTCATCACAGTTTGGCCCCCACATCCTAGACCAAATTTTGGATCCTATTGCTTAAGAAATTTTTAAAAAACAAATATTTCCACATCAATATATCATGTACCTATTTATGATATAAACAAATCATCTAGTGCACTTATATAAATTAACCTAGGTAAGTACTTAATATCATCTTTGGGCTCCCAACTAAATCTTTGGGTAAGTACAAAAGGAAAAGTTGATTAAAGCACTACGAAAAAATATTAATGCATTTTCCTAGGACTACACATATATGAAAGGGGTCCATCCTAGTTAATGCATTCACCATATATATTTTAAGGAAGGCTCTTGCCCCATCTGACAACCATAACACATAATGAACCTTTTCCTAAAATAAATAGTTAAGGAGGAGCTGCAAAATTACTTTTTGTGAATTTTATTTTCCCCATATACAGTAGTCAATGGGTTTCACCACCTTTATTTGTCACTAAGAAAATTGGAAAGTGGAGGATATGTGTTGATTATATATAATTAAACAAAGCTACCCATAAGGACCAATTCCCCTTACTTTTCATTGATCATCTCTTGGGTATACTAGTAGGGAAGAAATAATTATATATCCTTGATGATTTCAATAAATATAATAAAATATGATTGCTTGTGAGGATCATGACAAAATAACTTTCACCTGCTCATTGGGGACACTTGTTTATTGAGTGTTTTCCTTTGTACTTTGTAGTGCTCCAACAACCATCCGATGTGAAATCCTTGGTATACTTTTAGATTGATACATGACTTTGTGGAAGTATACATGGCTGATTTTAGAATATATGGGGACACATTTGAAGAAGCCCTATTTAACTTAGAAAAGGTACTTAAATGATGCAAGGAAGAAAATGCAGCCCTTGGTAACAAAAAATTGTGTTAGGATACTAACAAAAGGTATTTTTTTGAGTCCCCTTATTTATTGTGTAGACACATGGATCCAACAAGAATAGTTAATAATTATAATTCCACCCCAAAAACATAGAAAGAGGTATGTATCTTTTTGGGAGATGTTGGATATTATAGGCATTTTGTTGAAAATTTCACAGATGTTGCATGTTCTTTATTTTTTTTACTTACTAAAAATGAAAAAATTATTTGAACTGACAAATGCCAAAATGCTTTGAAGATATAAAGGAAAACTTGACCATGTTGCCTATTCAAAGGGGTCCAATAGGTCCCTACCATTCCATATATACATATTTCTTCAAGAAATATCATTAGAGAAATACTTGGACAATCAGAAGACAAAAAAGAAAATGCCATCTATTTTATCAATAAGAACTTAAATTTAGTGGGACAAAATTATACGATAACATAAAAAGAATTACACTAAGAACAAAGAAAAATGAAATTGATTTAAATTACAATAAAACAAGAATATAATCCACACAAATTTTATACAATTAATCATATTTTAGTAATCAATTGTACGTTATATAGCATGCATTCACATTGAAGCATACATCATTTGTAGCAATTGGTTTATTGATCAACGAAATACATTGAAATAATTTAGAGCATAAATGATCTATAGCAAAAAATAAACAACAATTTGATTACAATAATATGTTGACTATAGTCTCGGGGATGGGGGGGAATCTCAATTTGTTAATTCGATATGTGTGAAATTGTTCAAACTCGAAATACCCAGGTTAAAATCCCCCCTGTTGTGACCCAGGATATGGGGAGGAGGACATATTGTAGCCCTCTAGAGGTTTAATGGTAGTTACGTGTCAGGTGGGTTGTTGGGTTCCTCTGGGTTACAAAAAAAATACTATGCTGACTATATGTAGCACATCCCTCTCTAATGTGTGCCCTACCTTTATAAAGATAAGCATTGAAGGACTTTTCAAAAAATAATGATTACTAGTAGTAAAAAAGTCTACAAAGTCATACATACAATGTAAAAAATAACAATAATGATAAAATTGGGCATAAAAGGGGAAAAAAGAGGTGGGGATATTATAACCACATTTTTCTAATGATATCTACATTTTATAATTGGCATAAGATGAGGATCTGGAACTTATACAAGTGCATCCACTTAATAAAAAATATCTATCTAAAAAACAAAATGCTTGAATATCGAATATTCCTAGCAAAGTATACTTAAACATAGGAATTTACATAAAAATTGAGCGATTTTCTCACACACTAGTGTTATGAAGGTAAATCCCCTCTTTGGATAGAGACGATCCCTCTAGCCCTAAGGTGGGTCTAGAAACAAAAGGACACGCTAAAGTGTTGCTTCCTAGTTAATGAATGAAAAAAAAGACATGGTAGATTGACCTACCTGGAATCCAACGTTGTTGTCCTTGCGGGAAGAGTAGTAACCTCTCACTCCTGCCTTGGCAAATCACAATCCGTTCGCCGTTACGCTCAGATAGCTGCACATAGAACAAGGAACAAGAACAACATACGACATAATGGTTTCACTCATAACTATTAGCCAGTCAAAGAGGGCTAAACATATCGCATTAAACAAACATCATAACACAATAGTGGAACCAAATAGTAGTCATGTATATAAATGAATAGAAGGAAGAGTACAACCAATGCTTTGATGTCACAGTCTCCTCCAATAGGGTTCAGGCGAAGTGCGTCTCAAATGCATGTCAGGGAATTCGAACGAGATGAAGACATGGACTCAATCTCTCTTAGAAGTCATGGACTCAAGCTTCTTCAACGTAATTCCTTCTTATTCTATCTTCTCTAGTAATTCAACTATAGTATGTCTGATTCTCCAAGTTCATCTAGCTTGTACTAAGAGAGATAGTTTCTTTTATAGAGGAAAAGGAGGAGGTTAGGATCCATACAAAGGTGGGAGGGAGGCATATCCTTTAGGGAGTTCCCATAAGAGGTGGAAACCATAAACCCAAAGGAGGAAGTTCGTGGTTTATCAGTTCAACCACTCCCAATGACTCATCCTTGAGGTGGTTGGAGTGGAATCTCCGCCTCTATTTTTAAAAAACTTTCCATAAACAGCTTGGCGCGGGTGCTTAACTGTCACAGAGCGCCAACCAGTGCGGGCCCAGTGTTAATTTTCCAGCTTGGCGCGGGGGTGAAACTAGCTACTCGTGCCAAGACAAAAAAAAGGTTTTTATTGCTCTACTCAAGGAATTGTCAACAGAAGGAATAATGCTCTCAGGTAAATGGATGCAATGATGGTCTTTACAAGGCATGACATTGCTTATTGGTCACAGAAACGACCCTCCAATGTGCAAGTTGGGGATTGCAGGGACAACGACAAAATGTTGTGTAACAGATGCCCCCTAAAGCATGAAGTCCGAGGGAGAGGGAGGGGTGAAATGATTTATGAGAACGCGTTCAAACCAAACACCACTGTCAGAAAACCTGCAATTAAAAACACAACTGACATCTCTGATACATGAACATGTGGTATGGGTGCATCCATCCATAATAGAGTATATAAAAATTGAGATCTGAGGTATGGACGCAACCATCCGATAATAAGAATCAACAAATAGACTCAGGTATGGTCACAGCCATCCAATAATAATATTCATGCAATAAGTCATGATAATCCACAAAAAACCACAGCCTGGATTTTATCAGACAAAATCTAGGGTCTTGCACTCCATCTCGACTTGAACAAGTACAAATTCAAGCATGTGAACATATGAGTTGAATTCGAACATGCAGGAAAATCATCTGATTACCAACCAATGATGAAAGTTGTTAACAAATGCGAGAGAAAACCACCAATAATGATGATGGCCCTCAAGGTACGAAAGGTACAATCCACGAAATGTGAACAATGATCTGACGTCGAACACCCGCAGAATCAATCAATCGAAGGCCAATTATGTGAACCTTGCGTCGAATGAGAAAAACCTACCATTGAGGCATGCAGGCTTCAAGGTACCAGAAGGGAGTCTCTAGGTCAAATTCCTGTATAATGAGCTGAAGTCGACAGGAAGTGACCTGGTCAAAGGAGGTCCATAATGTTTCCCACATCATCGACACAAGACAGAGGAATATGATGAAAGTGAATCAAGACAAACAGAGAATCAGAGGAAGGTTGACAACTGCAAAGGCGAACTTCTCTTGAACATATCAGCAGCACGACACTGGATTTGGAAGTATTTGACATCAAAGGATCTGAGGTCATGAGGACGTGGCAAAGAGAAGAAGAAAGGTCAAAAGAGATTACCCAAACCCATGGAGGCAAAAATGATGAAATGAAATGTCCCCAACCCGACACGAATGCAGACAAGTGCCATGTTCAAGAACGACATATTGCCAACATAACTAAAACTTGGTTCCATTTTCCCCCACCATTTCTAGCGAGTACCCCAATTATTTTTTAAAACAAGCTTGAAGGGGATAGCATATGCTTGTATTGTAATTTTGTCCTTCAAACAAATCCATCCTGGTACATTTTACGAGCCCTAGGAAGGAGGAACTCGAGTAACGTCATGGTGACGAAATCCAATGTCATCAGGTTTTAACTAGTCTGACAAAGGGAGAACTAGGCATATTTTCATGTTTAGAGAGTTTGAAAAGAAGGCAGAAAAGAAAACTCCAACAGTCCCTTCTCGTAGGTAGTCTCACAGATCCGAAAAGGTAGAAAAATAGGCTAAGGTATTCCTTTTTCGTAAATAATCCATCCCAGATCAAAAAAGGGGTAAACATATACTGGGTAGATATCATTTCGCAACCATTTAACGAGTTCAAAACGACAAGAATTTCGCCAATCTTTTCAATTTTAGAGAGCCAGAAAAGAGCTGAAAGATGACTCCAGCAATGAATTTTTCATGTTTTTACCGAGTTTGAAAAAGTATAAAATATAACTCTGCACAAGAGACACGTGTAAAACCCATTTCTCGAAAATAACATAATAAAATAATCGAAAAATATGTCTTAAGACCTAATTAGGGTTTTGAAAAAGTTATAAAATGCCAAAAATGGTAAAAATAATTACTTTTCACTTTTTACCTCTTGTGGAGAAATAGTTACCCATTTCATTATGCAATCGTGTGGCGACGATAGCAGTCAATCCAATAGATCAATCTCAAATCTGTCAGTTCTAGGTAAGAGCCAAGATCTCTCTCTTCATTTTGAGTCATTTCTTACCACCTACAACTTCCAATTTTGAATTCTAGGGGAGGAAATGTCAATATTAGGGCATGGCGGTTAGCGCGGGTTTCGGGCACGGAGTCGTGCCAACCACCCCATTTTTTACACTAGGGCACGTTCATTGGCATCCCCAATGGAGTCCCTAATTTTTTATGAAGTTAAATCCCCTCTGCAAATTGAGACGGTCCCTCTAGCCCTAGGGTGGGTCTAGAAACAAAAGGACATGCTAAATTTTTGCTTCATAGTTAATTAATGAACAAAATACATAGTATATTGACCTACCTATAATCCAACATTGTCGTCATTGCAGAAAGAGTAGTACCCTCTCGCTCCTGCCTTGGAAAATTGCAATCCGTTCGTCGTTACGCTCGGATACCTGCACATAGAACAAGGAACAAGAACAACACATGACATAATGGTTTCACTCATAACTATTAGCCAGTCAAAGAGGGCTAAACATATCGCATTAAACAAAAATTATAATACAATAGTGGAACCAAACATTAGTCATGTATATAAATGAATAGAAGGAAGAGTACAACCAATGCTTTAACGTCGCGGTCTCCTCCAGCGGGGTTCAGGCGAAGCGCGTCTCAAATGCACGTCAGGGAATTCAATCGGGATGAAGACATGGACTCAAGCTCTCTTCAACGTAATTCCTTCTTATTCCTATCTTCTCTAGTAATTCAACTATAGTATGTCTGGATTCTCCAAGTTCAGCTAGTTTTTACTAAGAGAGATAGTTTCTTTTATAGAGGAAAAGAAGGAGGTTAGGATCCCTACAAAGGTGGGAGGGAGGCCTATCCTTTAGGGAGTTCCCATAAGAGGTGGAAACCATAAACCCAAAGGAGGAAGTCTATGGTTTATCAGTTCAACCACTCCCAATGACTCATCCTCGAGGTGGTTGGAGTGTAATCTCTGCCTCTATTTTTTTTTTAAATTCTATAAAAATCGTGGCGCGGGTGCTTAACTAGCACAGAGCGCCAACTGGCATGGGGCCCAGTGTTAATTTTCTAGCTTGGCGCGGGGGTGAAACTAGCTACTCGCACCAAGGCAAAAAAAATGGTTTTTACTTCTCTACTCAAGGAATTGTCAACAGAAGGAATAATGCTCTCAGGTAAAGGGATGCAATGATGGTCTTTACAAGGCATGACACTGCTTATTGGTCACAGAAATGACCCTCCAATGTGCGAGTTGGGGATTGCAGGGACAGTGACAAAATGTTGTGTAACAACTAGTATGAATCAAAACATGACTAACAAAAAACTATGGCATCTCTTAACCATTATATTCATGAGAAATCTGATTAGAATAAAATCTCCTTAACTACTTGTTTTTCACCCTCTAAAAACTATAATCTTTCAAAACATGTCATTGCCACTCCATAACAAATCTCTTGATTCTACTTCACATGATGGGTAATAGCTTAACCTTCAGTTCTACAAAAATGTCAATTTTCAATTAAGTATCTTCTCAAAATATTCAAAATTTGGATCCACATTAACTTATCCATGGAAACATCTTATTCAAGGATCTATAACAATATTGGTTCAACAACAAATTGTTGAAATTGCAACATTTACCTTATTTTTTAGTAACTCTTGTCTTGCTAGTTAGTTACAAAGAATACAAAATTCCAGTTAATGTATTAATATAATTCAATAAAATGATTTATTTAAAAGGAAAAGATACATTTCCACTAATTCAAAGGGTATATCAAAATATAAAGGAAAATGGTAGGAAAATGAATGTGGAGGTCAACAAAAAGGATGATTAAAGATAACAATTTTAAATCCCATCATCTCCCTCCAATTGAATGTCATGTACACCCTTTTGCAACCAATGTAGTTACTCTAATGAGAAATTTTCACAGATAAGAGGATTCAATTCACTTCAAAATGCATTTGGTCCCATACTACTCAGTATTATATTCGACACAAGATGTCTACACCATATCATCCATAGGAAAATTCCCAACAATAAGTTAATAATGTTATGAAATAAATATTGAACAATATTGTGCAAATCCATCACAAATATTGAGCTAATATAGTGCCTAGAAGCTTTATGGCCCTATCATAGTACTTGGCACAATACTACTAGATTTACACCTTATGAAATTTTATATAGTAAGCATGTGTTATTTCCAATTGAGTTTGAAGTAAAGACATTAAGAACCACACTATAAGTAGGATTGGACCTTTCAGAAGCTTAGAAACATTTTTTGGAGAATATTGATGAACCTAATGATATTTAGCAAGACCTTTTACATCATACTTTTGTAGTTTAACAACAAAGAGAAAAGTATCATGATAAGCTTATAAAGAAAAAGAAGTTTCAAGGAAGAGATTGGGTTCTTTTAAATGATTCAAGGAAGAGATTGGGTTCTTTTAAATGATTCGAGCGAATTCAGGAAGGGAATTGGGTTCTTTTAAATGATTCAAGGAAAGGATTGGGTTCTTTTAAATGATTCAAGGAAGAGATTGGGTTCTTTCCAGCCATTCGGAGGCGAATTCAAGGACTTTTTGCGACACAAGAGAAAGAATTCGAGAGCTCATAGGTCCTCTCTTATTAGAATGGGAGTCGCGGAGGCGAAAAGAACATAACGATCGTCGGTTGTTGCACGAGGCGTGTTGTAGTCAAAGGCCTTCCCATACACTTGTGGGCTGAGGCATGCAATACTGCAGTATATGTGCAGAACCGTTGTCCTCACAGGATACTTGGCATGAGTACACCCGAGGAGGCGTTTTCTGGTAAGAAGCCTGATATTTCCCATTTGAGGATTTTTGGTTCACCTGTTTAAATTCATGTGACGAAGGATGCCAGGAAGAAGCTGGAGCCGACCGCAGAGGTTGGGATATTTGTGGGGTACACTGATACGCCCCACAACTATCGTGTGTATTTTCCAGACAGTCGCAAGACTGTTGTGCGACGGGATATCAAATTTCAGGAGGAGAAAGCCATGCAGTGTTCGCTTGAGAGGGAACCACACTTGCATGCAGATGAGGAGCTATTAGTTCCTAAGGATGAGTCTCAGGATGTGGATCAGCCACAAGATGAGGTTCATGGAGTGGAAGAGACCACTCATGCAGCACCAACCATCAGAGGGTGGAAGCACACTACAAAGTTTGACCGACTAAATCTCGATACGAGGAGAAGATTGTAGGAGCACCTACATCACAATACGATTAAAGACAGTCACGGCTTCGATATACGGATACATGGCTCTGGCGATGGGAGTGTATCGATGAAATCCTCTTTCGAGGAAGGCGTGGAGGACCCTGCATGTAGATGCCATGGTGGAAGGTATGATTGATTGGAAACAATGCATGGGAGATTGTCCCAATGGGAGGAAATGGAGTGGTAGGTAAGAGATGGGATCTACAAAGTGACAATATCCAGCGGGGCATCGAGAAAGTACAAGAGCAAGATTTGATGCAGGCTTCTCACCCAGTTGAGGGGATCAGTATGAGGAAACCTTTGCTGTCACAAGGTATTCTTCTATGAGACGATTCTTTCTCTCTCGGCGTAGATGGGGTGGCACATTCATCGGACTGGATGCCTGAAGACTACGTTCCTCTTGGAGTGATTCAAGAGAGGAGGTGTACATAGAGCAGCCCGAAGGTTTTGAGATCTTCAGCAACGAGTCGCATGTGTGCAGGCTCAAAAGAGCACTATACGGATTGAAACAAGCACCTCGTGCTTGGTACACATGGATTGACAGTTATTTCACCAGACTTGGTTTTACCAAGAGCGAGGCGGATCCCAACCTGCACCAGATAGTGGTTGAGGGTAAGTTGTTGATCATTGTACTTTATGTAGATGATTTGATACTGACCGGTGATGAACAGTTGATACTCTCATGCAAGGCTGATCTTGCAAAAGAGTTTGAGATGAAGGACTTGGGCCTCCTTCATTATTTCCTAGGATTGGAAATTTGGCAGCGTAGTGATGGATTGTTTGTGTCTCAAGGCAAGTATGCCCGGGAGATACTGGAGAAGTTCAACATGCATGGCTGCAAGCCTATCGACACTCCTCTTCCTGGTGGATGGAGGAAAGAGGATGCTACTTCGACAGAGGTAGTGGATGCCACTGTTTACCGACAGTTGGTGGGGTCGCTTATGTATCTGGTCAATACACGACCCGATATATGCTATGCTGTTAACCAGCTTTCGCAAGCTATGGTTAAGCCTGCCAAGCTCTTCTGGAAGGCATGCAAGCATGTATTGCGTTATCTTAGAGGCACGTCGGGATATGGCTTGTGGTACAGACAGGAGGATGGGGTGAAGTTATGTGGCTTCACGGATGCAGATTGGGCAGGGAGCCCAACGGACCGAAAGAGCACATGCGGAGGGATTTTCGGTATCGGGTCGACAACAGTTTCTTGGTACAGCAGGAAGCAGAGATCCGTGGCACTCAGTTCAGCAGAGGCCGAGTATATGGCAGCAAGTTTGGCTGCATGCGAGGCTATATGGATGAGGAAGATCCTGGTCGGGTTGTTCGGTTCACACTTAGATCCTATTGTGATATATTGTGATAATCAGAGTTGCATCAAACTCTCGGTTAATCTAGTATTTCATGATAGATCTAAACACATTGACATCCGGTATCATCATATCAGAGATTGTGTGCAGCGGAAGATCATGTTACTTTCATACATTCCCACGGAGGATCGGGATGCTGATATCTTGACGAAGGCGCTCACCAGGAGAAAATTCGAATACCACAAGGGCAGGATCAGGGTGGCAGATAATCCCTATCTTTTTGAGAGGGTGTGTTGAGATTTCAACAAGATGATGAGCTTATTGGAAAGAAGTCACCTTCACTAAGTGGGCCCGCAAGCTATTTTTGGCGCAAGTATATTTTTAGACATGTCGATCATATTCTATGAGTTGCAGGATGCTATTTGTGGATGGTTGGTCAAGTTGGAAAAATAGATGGACTTCTATTTTTAGACATATTTGGCGGAATCTATTTTTAGATTTCCAGTCTAAAAATAGATATGTCGAATATTATTAGCTCTTAATAATATTTGGACTCTAAACATTATCTTATTCTCTTGGAGCACTTCAGTTAAGTGCACAGATGTGGCACGGGGAGGCGCTGAGAGAATTGCGCTGTTCTGAGGGTTAAGTGAACTGTTATGAATCCTTGGAGTTAGAACTCATGTGACAGAGTTTGGTGGATTTATTGAGGTAGTTGGTGGAGTTGTGTTCAGTTTAACTGAGTTAAACAGAGTTGAGCTAGTTGTATCTAGTCTAACTGATTGATACACTAGTGAGAGTAGTGTGAATTAATTATTAATTAATTCACTAATTATTAACTCATTAATCAACTAAAGAATATGTTAGACTCCTATACCAATAGGTTTCGTATATCATGATTGACTTGATGGGCTATGTAATATGTTCATACCTTTCTTTGTTGCAAAGGTTTTCCATATTGTCAAAAAAAATCAAAAAATTTAAAAAATGTAAAGAGGGTATACCCTAAAAGAAAAATCAAAGGGTGAAAAGAATAAAAAATGGCCAAAAAAGTAAAATAAAATGAACCCCACCAAAAGAAAGGCCAAGGAAAGTGTGCAAGTCTAAATGCCACTACTTTTTTCTCTTATGTAAATAAACAAATTGTGTGCAACTTGTATCTTATGCCACAATTTATGAACAGTCAAACAGTTTAAGCTTGGCTAGTTCATTTTTCAATTTTATGTTTTAGAGATAGAGAATAAAATCTGACCAAACTGTTTAATCTTGGCAGATAAGTAGATAGGTAGAGTAAATAAAAGGAGTTCAACAGTTTAATCTGAGCCCTTGGATGTAATAAGGATAGAATTAGATAGATTTCCAGATGTAAAAGAAAAAGTGTGATGAGGGTTTGCCAGTCTAAGTGCACCCTAATAAAGAAGAAAAATGGTAGGGTAAAGTAGGTAGGGTAGGTAGATGTTGTTGCAAAATTACATGTGATGGATAATGACTCTAAATGTGTTAAATATTTACTTTCATCACAAGTGAAAAGGCAGACATTACACTGGAAGAATTTGAAGCAAAGAAAAGTCAGATTATTAACTTCCCTTCTCATTTTTCCCTAAAAAATTCACTAATTTCCCCTAAGTACTAAGGCATTGGAAAATTAAAGGGGCTCAAGGCATTTCCTTGACTTTTGGAGGGACCGGACCCTCGGGTCAATAACTGGAAAATCCTAAGTACTTAAAATCATTCATCATGACATTCACTCACTTCTAAAAAATCTTTTTCTAAGCTATATTGGAGTATTGAGGGGTGGATTCTTAGATTTTGTTGTAACATTGATTATTTTGGAATAAAGTGTTGTTGGATAATTTTTTTATGGCTAGCTGGATAAGGAATTGATGCAAAAGACTTTCCACAGGATTCTTGAATCAGACAACAGATAAATAATTCATCTATCTCTTATGTTTTGAAGTTTTATACTTGTTTATTATACCATCTGTGTTTCATATATGAATAATTAACGAAAAGGAATAAATCAGAAAATGCTCAAGTGCAATCTGTTTTCAATTGTTGTTATTCTAAATGTTTTCTTCTGAATTGGTTTAAACAGTGAATTCTTAATTGCTCTTGTTTTTCTAGTTTATGCATTTTGATTATTTAGTAAAGAATTATTGATTGCTCTTTATTAATAATCATCCAAGTTCCCTCTTTCGAATGTGTTGAAGGATTATTAATTTCCCTTCATCCATTTTGAGTTCATTCCATTCACTTTAGATCTATAATTGTTCCCTATTTGATTACCTTGCCCTGTGAAACCATCTTTTGTTAAGAAACTTAATCCAGTTAAGCCATCCTCTTTGACTCCATTAGCCCAATGGCCTAAACTACTCAATCTTACCCTCTGCTATAGAATTTCATCACCCAAATTTCAATCAAAATCCTTGGACTTCATAACTAGCCTAATATTTTTCAAAACAAAGCTAAATTTTACAGAGAGAGCCCTCTCTGGGTACAGATTGGCTAGATTTTGTACCTAAAAGTTGGTTTGTGGTACATGAAGACACCCTTTCCTTTTCCCTACAACTTCAAGGAAAATTTGAGTGATAATAGAATACATCGGTTAACTACAGTGCATGGACAGTTTCAGTGGAGACCAGTGGAGAGGTAGGTGAAAGAGTAGTGTGACTATCATTTGTGACTATACTGTTGCATGTTTTGCAACACACAGTGGTTGGAGATGCCAATGAGGATTGCATGAGTAAGGCTGGACCAATTCGAGTTCATTGGAAGACAGTATTGACGGTGATTGCGCAGTAGAGGCAGGCTAGCAGGTGGCAGAGATTGGAGCATGAGATTTGCTAGATCAGACCTGATTAGTGTGTAGCAATTGGAGATTGTACTGAGAGCTTGTGAGGAGATTTGTATGATGATTTTTACATGATATCTATGACATATAATATACATATAGTTGGGGGTTTTCAGCTTTAAGCTTTCCCATAAATTACTATGTTCATATGTGTGAATTTTTATGGTTTTAATGTGTGCATGCAATTGATTTAATTTCCGCAAGTAATGATCAATAGTAGAAGAGATTTTGTATTGTGCATGAAGTCAAATAGTGTGTGATCAGGAGAATCTTGGATGTATAACACATTATTTATATAATTTCTACATCTTATAAGGTAGCCCTGTGGGTAAGTTCTCTTACTAGTGATTTAGTCTAATTGATGAATTTTTTATGAACAATTGTATAAAGAAAATTTGAATAACAACAAATAAAATTACAGTATACCATATGACACATTAGCACGGGCATTTGATGAAGGATTTCCATAAAGCTCTGGGGTAGCCAGAAATTTGAATAATAGATCACTTATTCATCGAGATTATCCTGATTACACACTATTTGAGCTTCATGCATAATACATAACCTCTTCTACAATTGATCATCAATTTGCGGAAATAGAAGCAGTCACATGCGCACATTAAAACATAATCAAGCACACATATAACACAGTATGTAATGGGGAAAGCTTACAGCTGAAAACCCCCAACTATTTGTATATTATAATGATAGAGAACATGTAACAATACATAGTACAAACTTCTCACAAGCTCTCAACACTATCTCAAATTGTTACACACAAAACAAGCTCAGATCATGCACATCCCATGCTCCAACCTGCTCCACTTGTCTGCCTGCCTCTACTGCGCAATCCAATATGAAGAATGAATAGATCCAAGTTCAAATCCCCTTGGATTGTACTGTGCAATCCTCATTGGCAATCTCAATCAATGTGTGTGCAAATCTCATGCACAGCTATAGTCACAACTGATAGTAGACTCACCCTTTCACCCACCTCTAACACTGGTCTCCACTGAACTGTCCATGCATTGCAGTTAACCGATGTATTCTTTAGTTGATTTATGAGTTAATAATTAGTGAATTAATTAATAATTAATTCACACCACTCATCACTAGTGTATTTATCAGTTAGACTAAATACAACTAGTTCAACTAAGTTAAACCGAACACAACTCCACCAACTATCTCATCAACTCCACCAAACTCTTCCACATGAGTTCTAACTGAAGTCAACCATGCAATAGCTCAACTAACCCTTAGGAAAAGCGTATTTCCTTCTGTCAGCTGCATGTGCCACATCCAAGCATCAAACTGAAGTGCTCCAAGAGGATAAGATAATCTTTATAGTCTAAATATTATTAAGGGTTAATAATATTCGACTGATCTATTTTTAGACTGGCAGTCTAAAAATAGATTCCACCCAATGTCTAAAAATAGAGGTCCATCTATTTTAACCAACTTGAACAACCATCCATAAATAGCATCCCGCAACTCATATAATATGATCGACATGTCTAAAAATAGACTTTGCGACAAAAATCACCTGTGTGGCCCCCACTAGTTTTGGTGATCACTTTCCAACTAGGATCAGGAAAGATGTTTCAGGATGCCTCCTTCACTGTTTCTTGTTGCCTAATTCAACATCGGCTACATCTCCTTGGTCCAGCTTCCATGGTTTCGGTCTTTATATTATGCTCAAATTTGAAAAATGATGTGTTTACAATAATTTTCTGCTCCTAAAACCTGCACCAATGAGTTCAAAATTTCCAAAAATGTTCATCTAGCCTCTTTTTGCTCCTAATTTGGTCAAAACTAACTGAGTTATGACCTCCAATGGTTTAACTAACTAGAGCTAATTCAGGCTAGTTGGCGCCAAAATAGAAACTCCCGTCGGATTTAGCAGGCCGCCAAACTAATCCGAATTAAATTAATTAAACTGCATTAACTTAATTAAGTAGTATTAGCACTAATTAAACCAGGATTAAGGTTAAACTCGCGCTTTGTGGCAAATCTAGTTTAAGGCTTAATAAACAAGGATTAGATTTAATTAAACCTAATTAATGATTTTTAATGTGCGCTTATGGATTTAGCACTCCTACACTCTGCTTGTGGTCATAGGCATTGGTCACGTGTATTGGGGGCTAGCCCCCAGTCCCCCTGTCGATGCACTTTACAAACCTCAAATACATGTGAAAACGTATATATGTTAAAATATAATGGGCAGGCAGAGTGGTAAATGGAGTGCTTTTTGCTTAGGAGGTTGCAAGGTTGAACCCCAACACCTCCATCTGGTCTTCAACCAAAACTTTTTCTCCACCATGAGGGGGACACATGGTGGCCTAAGCTCAGCCACGTGCCTCCTCCTCATTGGCTCGAGCTTCCACCAATACGAAATTGTCAAATCACCAAAAAATTGAAACCAACCAAATGCTGCCACTTGGAAGTCACACATTCGATGGAGGAAGATTGAACAAAATTGACCCTGCCCAGCCAGCATGCCACGTCAGCAGTATGGATTGCTAACTGGGCTCCCTGTCATCATTTTTTTGCATGTTTAGAAAAACCAACAAAACTCATTTCTGGGAGCATACGGATTCCATTTTGTGCAAAATGAGTTGTGCCAGATTCAAAATGATAAGCACTACATGGTCATTCAGGTTTCGCATCATTGTGAGAACTTTTATTTTTTAGCATAAATATGAGCACTTGATTATTCATCCCCACTAGAAGCCTTTTGGACCCAAAAATATCTTTCATTAATAAACATGTGGATGAGGGTACAATTCCCTCAACCTTCCAGTTTCAATCCACTGGAATTTGCCTAAATTCATCAATTTGAGTTTTTCATAAAAGCTAATCTTTTTCCTTGATTCTGGAGACCTTGTCTTACTGTTGTAGACACCGTCATGCTGCAATTTCCCAGAATTTGCAGAACAACAAGCTGTCCTTGAAGAAACAAACTTGTTTCCACCTTGGTCTTCAACCAAAGGAAACTTGAACAACTTGAATTTCTTCACACCTTGAACACTATCGACATGGAGATTTTTAGCTTGTCTTGCCTTGTACTTGCGTCTACTTTTGACCAAATGTTTTCACCATTTCCATGTATCATTTTGAAACAAAAAAACAAGTACTTGTGGAACCTATGCCTTATTTTTAAAATTGTTTTGGTGCTTTCTATTTGACCTTTGCACTCTCTTGCACCAACATCTTGTTTCCATCACTGTTCAACACTAATGTGGACTGCTGCAAATCTTTCTCATCTTGTTTACGTATTTTCAAAGGCAACATGTTAGAGCCCTGAAACATATCATTACAAACATTAGCAACTTTAATGAAATCATATTGTTCATTTGATGCATCTTTTTGAAAGGTCTCGTTCAAAACATCATTATGCTTGAATATTAACAAAGCCAAATTTTGGCTTGCATTCATTATTCTCTTCATTTCTCCTGCATGTATAATATAAAAAATTCTCTTCTTCTTATGCGCTCTAAGTATGTGCTCAATTTCATTCTTGAAAAAGTGGTACTTATTCTCATGGCGATGAAATATTGCTTTCCTGTCATAGAGATAGGGACTTCCCAAAACAATACCTGAAATTTCAAGTGGAACTATATCAAATTCAACTTCGTCAAGAAAGTTTGAATTGATTGCAAACCTTAGGATGCACTTTATTGTTACCTGTATGTTTTCATTCTTTCATATCCGTCCTAAAGGATAAGTTCTTGGATGTATAATAGTTTCTAGATTTAACCTCTTAACTAGGTCTTCTGAAATCAAATTAGCTTAAGAACCACTATCAAATAGTGTGTCTATTTTGGTATGCTTTGAAACAAATCTAATATGAAAGAGTTCAATTATTGTATCATCAGCTTGAGTTACATTAGAATAACTTGAATAAATAGTGCTTGTTATGTTCTTACCTTTCAAACCCATTGTTGTAATCTTGGTTTCATCTCTTGAATCTGAACCTAAGTCATGTTCAATGATTGCAACTATTTTCTCCTTCTCTTTGGTTTTAAGTTTTTTTGGCTTTAACTCTAGATGGATTTGACAACAATGGTCTTCATCATGGCCATTTTTCAAACAATGTTTACATGTAAGTTTCTCTTTCTCTATTTTAATAAAACTTTTTTTCTTTCCTCTTCCATTAAACTTACCCTTTCCTTTACCTTCATACTCAAGGAAACTATCACTTTTCTCATCTACACTATGTTTCCCTCTTGCTTCTAGATGTGTGGCGTGAACACAAACCTCATCTAAGTTTGTGGGATTGAACATGAGAATAGTATGTCTAAGATAGTTGTGCAAACCCCCAATATACTTTAACAAAGTTTCTCGAGAAGATAGATTGATGCCCAATACTAGTTCCATAATGTTTTTTTTCATGTAATCTAGAGGATATAATTTCCTTTTAATGGCAAAAACAAAATTAGACCAAGACATTGAGATCTTACCGTGGTTTTTAATCTCATCTTGTGTCCTTGCTTCCCACCATACAAGTGTTTCCCCCTCCATTCTGAAGGAATCTAATTGAATCTTTATGTCATCCTCTTAAAGGTTCTGAATTATGCAATATGCCTCCAACTGAATCCAATTATCTAGCTTCTCTGCATTCACTTTTCCATTATACATCAATAGCTCAAATTTTACAACAAGTTTAAGTAAGGGTGATTTACGAGTTCCTTTTGAAGTATGTGGATGGATAGATTGAAAGGTTGTGGTAGTGGAAGATGATGAAGAGGAGGTGTATATGGTGGAGTGGATGGTGGTTTCCTACCATCTCCATGTCCTCCTCCTCATGAAGAAACCCCTCCTCTTGGAGGCCTACAAATTTCTTCTTGCATCCTTAAATTCCTCTCTTCATAGAGGACCTTTACCATCTCAGTCATATCAAAAAAATGCATTTTTGAATGCTCTCTCATCTTCTGTCATGGTATGTTCTCCTTCATGAGACATGCTCACTAAAGACTCAACTTCAACTTTAGGATGTGCTGGTGTTGAAGACTTTGGAAACCTTTCCCTTCTTCCACTTGACCCAACTACAGGGCTTTCAACCAGCTTCCCTTCTCCTCTTTTGCATTTTAACCTTGTAAGCATGACACTAACTTGAAAACAATTAGATCCCTTATTGCGCAAAAAAACCTAAAGCTCTGATACCAAAAATGATCTAAATAAGGTATGTTAGTATTGTTGTGCTAATTCATCTTTTAGATTCTGTAAACAATGTCTTATATGTGCTTAAGGGTTCAAGTTCTCTTGCAAGTGATTGAGTCTCATGAGTGATTTGTATGTTATTATTATGAACAATTTAACATAAAAGAAAGACTGAACAAGAGCAAATAAAAGTACAGTATATCACCATACAACACATCAACACAGGGATTTGATGAAGGAGTTCACCCCTCCTGGGCTACATCTCTTTGGTCCAGCTTCCATGGCTTGTACCTCTATATTATGCTCAAATTTGCAAAATGATGTGTTTAAAATATGCTCTTGAAACCTACACCAATGAGTTCAGAATGCCAAAAAATGGTCATATAGCCTCTTTCTGCTCCTTTGGTTGAAAACTAACTAAGTTATTACCTCCAACAATTTGTCCATAATTTTCTACCTAAATTTAGCTAACTAGAGCTAATTTGGGCTAATTGGCGCCAAAATAGCAACTCCCGCCAGATTTAGTGGACCGACAACCTAATTTGAATTAAATTGATTAAAATTCATTAACTTAATTAAGCAGGATTAGCGCTAATTAAGCACAGATTAAGGTTAAACCCGTGCTTTGTGGAAAATCCAGTTTAAGACTTAATAAACAAGGATTCTTGTTAATTAAACCCGATTAATGATTTTTAATGTGCACTTATCGATTTAGCGCTCCTGTGCTCGGCCTGTGGTCATAGGTGCTGGTCACATGTATTGGGGACTGGCCCCCTCTCCCCCCGTTGACGGATAAAAACCTCAAATACATGTGACAATGTATGTATGTTAAGATCTAATGCATAGGAAAAGTGGTAAATGGTGTGCTTTGTGCTTTGAGGTCGCGGGATCGAACCCCGATGCCTCCATCCACTCTTAAACCAATAATTTTTCTCCGTCATGAGGCAAACACGTGGCAGCCCCAAGCTCAGCCATGTGCCTCCTCCTCATTGGCCCAAACTTCCACCAATATGAAATTTCCAAATTACCACAAAATTTGAACCAACCAGATGCTACCATTTGGCAATCACACATTCAACGGAGGAATATGGACCAAAATTGACCCTGCCCAGTCAGCATGCCACATTAGCAGTACGAACTACTAACTGGGCTCCTTGTCATCATTTTTTTTATCTATTTAGCAAACAGAATAACTCATTTTTGGGAGCATAAAGAGTCCATTTTGCGCGAAACGTGTTGCGCCAGATTAAGAACGATAAGCACTACGCAGTTGTTCATATTTTGTGTCATTATGAGAACTTTGATTTTTTAGCATAAATCTGAGCACCTGATCATTGACTAAGAAAAAAGTCAAATTGAGTTTTCTTTCTACACTTTCTAACACTCCCTCTTAGCAAGAAAGGGATTTTGTACCACCTCGATCATGCACCCGTGGAACTCTAATTTTCCTCTTGGAAATGCCTTTGTCAAGATATCTACATCTTGCTCCTCAGGTGGAATGTATTGTAACAAGATAATTCTCCTATGCACACAATCCTGCAAGTGATGATACCTGATATCAATGTGCTTGGACCTATTATGAGAAACTAGATTCTCAGAGAGTTTGATATAACTCTGATTAATATTGTGAATCACTGTCGGATCCATCTCTTGAATAAAAATCCCAACAAGAATTTTCGTCATCCATATTGCATCACATGCTACTTGATTTGCAGCCATGCATTTATCCTCTACTGAGTTGAGTGCCACAAACCTCTATTTCTTGCTATACCAATAAATAATTGAGGACCCAACACTAAAGTTAGATCCTTAAGTACTCTTCCTGTCTGATGGACTCCTTTCCTAATCTACATTGGTGAATCATTGAAACTTCACTCCCTTTGTCCTTATCTACCATAACCCATACTATGTTGTGCCTCTAAGGTACCCCAACACATGCTTTGTTTCTTCCAATACATCTCAGTAGGCTTCACCATGGCTTGACTCAACTGACTAACTCCATAACATATATTAGGCCTTGTGTTCACCAGGTACATGAATGATCACACAAGCTATTTGTAGATGGTATCGTCTACTGCTTCTCCAAAGGAATAACTCTCCTTCATCCAGATGGTAGCTAGAGGTGTATCCATAGGCTTACATTCCATATGAAATATCTGAAGTATTTCTGAGGAATACTTCCCCTAACTCACAAAAAAATCTCCATCGTCATGCCATACTTCCATCTCAAGGAAGTAATGCATGAAGCCCATGTGCTTCATCTTGAATTCTCTTGCAAGATCTTCCTTGCAAGAGCAGATCAATTACTCATCCCATGTAAGTATTAAGTCATCAACATACAAGAAAAAGATAAGAAACTTTCCATCTACCACAATGTGATAGAGGTTGGCATCTGCTTCACTTTTGGTGAAGCCCAATCCACTAAGATATGTGTCGATCCGAGTGTACCATGCCCGGGTGCATATTTCAGACCATACACGGCTCTTATGTGTCTACACACATGTGTTTCCTTGTCATACTGATCAAATCCTTGGATGTTCTATGTAAATTGCCTCCTCAACAACACCATTGAGAAAGGCGGTCTTCACACCCATATGGTGGATCTTCCACCCCATCTGCGTAGCTAATGAAAGAATGGTTATGTCTGAGGAATACCTTGCTAGGCTGCCACTGGGGAAAATTTTTCCTCATAGTCCACTCCCTCTACCTGAGAGAATCATTTGGCCACAAATTGGTCTTGTACTTCTCGATTCTCCATTAGTTACATGCTTCACTTTGTGTATCCATTTGGATCCAACCTTTGACTTGTTTTCTGGCCTCGACACCACATCTAATACATTTTTCTTCATGATGGAGTCATATTCCTCCACCATGGAATCAACCCACACTAGTTGAGAAACTACCTACTCAAATTAAGAAGGCTCAGTCTCAATGATCTATGTCATGAGATCCATATACCCAGTGTACATTTCCGGTGACATCCTCATGTGTTATGATCTAGGAGCACCCACATGCTTTTGTGCATCCTGCTATTTCAGCCTCTCTGGTTCTCTTCCTCCCCTCTCTGTTTGGTCTTGTTTGAGTGGGTTTCTCTCCATGTTTCTTCTCCACAACAACTTGAAGATCTACATGAGGCTTCTCCTTAGAATGCATCTCCTCCTCCAATGGGCTACTCGATTTTTGCGTAGAGAGAATATACACCCTTCTCACTCATCCTATTTGACATCTCTACTCCCTCTATTGTCACCTTGAGTGATGGTAAATACACTTGGTAATTATGTAGTTTCTATGTGTATCTAAAAAGAATCCCATCTCATATGTAGGCTCGAGCTATTTCTACTATCATTGGAGACATCACAATGACAATACAAAGTAGCTCCAAGGCTCCAAAAGTCACAAGGAAATGAGATACATTTGGTTTCTCCTAGACAAAGCTTCCTGATCATTAGGCACGTGATCATCACAAGTATTCTATGAGGATCCTCTTCTGCAAATAAATTGTGGTGTTGCATGCTTCTTCCCATAGGTGTAATGTGTTAGGGTCTTGTTAGGGTCCTAGAGATATAGGATTCATAATTTTGGGGTGGCTTTGATAGTCATACCTTGCTTTCTACAAGTTGTTTTCCCATATTTTGAAAAAATGAAAAATAATAAAAAATCCTAAAGAGGGTAAGAAGTGTATAAGAAAAATCAAAGGACTTAGAAAAATATGAGCCCAAAAGAAAAATAAATAAGAACTGAAAGTGAGCAAATCCAAATTCCACTACTTTTACTTTTACTGCAAAGAATAACGATTATGTGCAGAGTGTCAATAAATGCCATAACCCATGATGAGTTAAACAATTTAATCTTAACTTTTCATGTTTTCAATTTCATGTTTTAGATAGTGAATAAAGATTTTTCAAACAGTTTAAACTTGACAAATCAGTAGATAGGTAGAAAATAATGAGGAGCTCAACAGTTTGATCTGATCCCTCGGATGAAATAAGGTAGATTTAGATAGCTTTATGCTTTGAAAGAAAATGTTTTAAGGTTGCAAGCCTAAATGCACCTGCAAAATGAAGAAAAAATGTTAGAAATAAAGTTGGGTAGGTAGAAAGCAGTTGAGAAATCATGTTAATAAAGCATCATCGGGAAAAATCACTAATTTCCCCTCCCCTACAAGTATTCAGTATTATAAACTATCAGTCAAAAAGGCTCAAAGCATTTCTTTGACTTTTGTTGGGACCGGATCCAAGGCTCGATGACTGCTCAGTTAAAAATATTGAATTCTTACCTTAAACCCTCATTCATCAACATTTACCCTTCATTCATACATTAAAACCCCTTTTTTCTAACTAAAGGCACTTTCTTAATTAGTAAAATTGTAACCCTAAAATAACTAATTTCCCTTCAAAATCATTCATAAAATCCTCAAAATTACATTTATCCTAAGTATTTGTGAAAGAAATATAAATATGAGCAATGTTTGATTTTATACTATACTTAGAGATAATATGTATTTTGTTTTATTACACTACCCTTTCATATTAACCTTTAACATACCTCTATTAAATCCCTAAGAAATACCCTCCCATACTTATTAATTCCTTATATCTAAATACCCCCAAAAAACACACTATTATAAAGTTTTGACCAAAGTCTATTATCCCATGTGCGCAAATAAAAACCCCAAGTTATAAACCCTTTGGTCTAAAAATTTTCATTAATTAAATACCCTGCCCCTATAGTTTTTAAACTATTCGAAAGGTGTAAAACTATATAATACACCGGCTCCCGCATATGTTTTATTAAAACATTTCACAAATGTTTTAAATAGAAATACATTGCATTACTCCCCAGCCTATATTTTTTATAACCCAAGGTTTTTGAATTAAATAAATGTTTATTGCTAAAGTTCAAAACCCCTCCACTCATATAAAAGACCTAGCCCCACTTATCATTCCAATGAAATTCCCGAACTAATCTCAACCGTTCGCATTCAACCTCCAGAACCAACGGTCGACATTCAATATCGCGCAGAATATATGTGCGTTCCTCCAAACGCCAAAGCCGCATGAAATGGGTGGTTTCCCATTAACCTATCTCCTCCACGTGGCATTTCTTCATTGGATCGCATGGGTTGAGTTCAATACAGCTTACCACCCAATATCCGCGCGATAACCACTCGCGTTTTTAATCCATTCAAACTCCGAAACCGCCCTCCCGCCTGATGCGACTTACATTCAATGCCAGATTAATACACCTGGAATGCATAATAAACCTTTGTAAAATCATTTCATTCATCAAATCTTCTTGCGCTTTAAACCTAAACCTACTGATGTGCCTCCCCGACTGTAAAGAAACCCATTTAAAGACCCTTGTTTTCCATTTTCATGCCCGAAACCTACAATATTTGCCCAATGACTTTGGAAGATTGTCGAAGAGCTATGCATTGCTCCGGAAAAGCTACATAAGCCATCAACTTATTCAAAAAACCTCAGAAAGTGTTCCAAAACCTGATACCTGCATATTACAGGTTTTTTTTTTTTAAATTTGAACCTGCAATCGATTTAAAGCCTTAAAAAGAACAAACACTCTCAGAGTTTAAGAAATCTATTAAAATAATTGTTAAAAAACCCCAAAAACAGACCAAAATCTAGAAAATTCTTCCCAGAAACCCTGTTTCTCTGCTGCGCACCATTTCTGAAGAAATTGAAGAGTTTACACAGTTTATTAGTCTATTTCAAGCTTTGAGATAAGTCAGAAAGCCTCTGCAGGTATCCTAAGCCTCTTTGACCCTTTTTCAAAAGAGTTTTTGGCCTAATTTTCCATTAAAATACTAAGGAAACTCTTGTTTCTTGTTTTAAACCAGTTAAAAGCCTATAAAACTCTTTCACAGACTTAATTTGGAAAGAAAAACCAAAGAAAAGCTATACTTTGCCAAATTTGTCCAAGAAATCCTCTACTAAATAAAATCACTTCTGCAAACTGTCTAAACTTGCAGAAGTAGACCAAAATGCCTAAGAAACAGAGTACAAGCAATCCTGAAGGTTCAAAAGTGCCAAAATCAAATCCAGTACTGTGACCACTTAAAGCCATTATCACCTCCCTGCAGCCAGGGTTTCATTAACAATTTTTTTTTTTTTTTTTTAATTAATTTATTTATATATATATATATATTTTTTTTCAGGTCATTAGCAAAAGGAGAATTTGGATAAAACAATCTAAATACTAGTTAAGATCTGTTTTACTCCAAAAGTTCATAAAGAAAATAATTTTAAATGATATTCCTTAACAAAAGATTCCAGTCAGTAGAACATAAAGAAGTCATTTATGTAGAGAGAGATAAATTTCACAGTGAATGGTAAAAATGAAGTAAGAATTCACAATGATAGTGAAAATAAAACAGTCAAAGAGCATCAAAGTTAAAGTGTATCAGATGAAAGTCAGAGTGAAAATCAAATCAAAAGAAGTTACAAAGTAGTCAAGGTAAAAGAGTAAAAGTAAAAACAGAGTCAGTAAATGGTAAATAAAGATGAAAATACTTTCAACAACAATGAATTTTATCCAAAGTGAAAGTAAAAACAGATAAAAGAATAGTAATATTAAAAGAAGAAAACAGAGCAAGAAGGGACATTTTTGCAGAAATTTCTTGTTTAAAGTCATTGTTTTGAAGAAACTATTGTGACCAATCCAAGATGAATTTTGCAAAACTGAAGGAGGTTTATGTTCCTACAATTTCTTAATACAAAAACCTCTCTCACCTTTCTAACAAAGATTATGGATTTGGAAATATTAAACAATATTTGAAAGCCATTTTTACAGAAAATTATTGTTAAGTCATTAGTTTGCAGAGCATATTGTGGACAATTAGAAATATATCTTACAAAACGGAAGGAGGTTTTTGTTCCTACAGGACCCATCTACAAAAACCTATCTCACTTTTTGCACAGATATTACATAATGAGAGATACATGCACATATTTACAACCTATTTTTTAAGTTGTGGAAAACTCCATTTTACACATATTTTTACAGAGCCTATTGTGAACTACTGGAGAAGAATTTTAGGGAAATGAGAGAGGTTTATCTCAAAAACATATTTATATACAATAACATCTTTCACTTGTTACATATCTATTTTTTTATTGAGAAATAAAAAGGTATCATTGGACCCCAATTTTGCAGAATTGCTGGAGAAGAATGCACAAAGGAAGGAAGCAGTTAGTGACTTGGATGCCTAATCATCAACTAAGAGTTGATATCAAATTCGAATTATCCTCTTTGTCATCACCTATCCATAAAAAATAGTACCAAATATATGCATTAGTTTTGAGTGTCCTTTACTTAAGTTCTATTTATGTAAAACAATTGGAGATATTTGTAAACCAATCTTGATATTTTTTCAAGATATTCTAGTTTAGAATTTGTTTAAATACTTCACTCTTTGAAGTATTTTGGTGGAATAAAATCATTGGAGATTACTATAGATATTTTTTTGACTTGAAGGCTTTGGATTTCGATTTTGAGTAGTAGACTATATCAACTATTTGGCATCATACTTCAGGATCCCTGTGATAAGCTATCTGGAGTGAAGTACTCTCTAAAACTTGTCATTGTTATTCTTCTTTGTTACATACATATATTTGTGTTTTAATTCTAAATCTAAATGTATAACTAGGAGTATTACTACAGGACATGTTAATAGCACCCTGTTTTTAAATAGTTATCATTTCTTTGTTTTCATCTGATTTCTAGTGTAGGAACCCTTAATTGCTCCCTCTCTTGTTTGACCTCTATCTACTACTTCCCTTTTCCGGATCAAAGGATCCTTAAGTGCCCTTTATCCCGATCATACCATCTCAAAAACCAATTTTCCAATATCTCCAAGGGTTATCTATCTTTCCCTGAAGACATTTGACCTTTTAGGCCTTGATCCCAATTCTGTTAGCTTGACTTAGACTCCATAGCCCAATGGACAAGTAGATTTCCCTCTATCTACCCTCCAAGTGAAATTTTCCCACCAAATCCAACAAAACCAAACCAAAGTTTCACTTTCATAGCTAGCGTAATATTCACAAATTAAAACAAAGTTAAACATGAAAGAAAGAGCCCTCTCTAAACCCTAGGAAGGCTAGATCCTAGAATTTGAAGTTGGTTTGTGGTTACCTCGGTGAGTTCTCTCTTGAACCTCGAGAAATTACTGAGTGATAACATAATGGAAACCCCTAATCATGCAACATGGCTCTTGTTGCTCCCATGATGATTTTTTTCAACAACCCCATTTTGATGTGGGTTATGGGGTGTTGTTAGTTACCTTGTAATATGATCCTGGTGGATGTTGGTAGCCACCCACCTATTCCACTAGGGGCTTCACCATTGTTTCTTTCAGTTTTTTTGTTTCCTTAATTGTAGCATAGTTTACTATTTTTAGTAGTTTTTCGGGTCCTAAACTTTCGGAGTTGTTTTAAGGCCCTAAACGACGTTTTTTGGAAAAACCGGGAGCAACATGGAAGAACCTTTGATGTTACTCACATAAAAAGGTGTAGACCTCAAATAGATATTTCTAACAAAGCATTGTACGCATCAAATGGAGATCGTATGCCAAAGTTATGTCCCCGGGAAGATTGATGTACCAATTTACACAAACTGGGCCCATATTTTTGGTGCTTCATCTCCTAGGGTTATGTTTTTGGATGTTTAGGGTTATCCATTATTTCTCAATAATAAATATTCCCTCGAGCCTCATTGTAACACAGTTAAGAGGTCGGTAGCCGCCACATATCTTCTCAAAGATAAGCTACCAATGCCCTCACTATTTTATTTCCATTTTGTTTGTAAGCATATTTCACTTATTTGTTATTAATGAAATGAAGTTTTATTTCTGTTGCATCTATGCTTTTATGTGTATTTATGTATTTCGTTGAGTTCCTGCATAAATCCAAATCAGTGGTATCAGAGTGGTCTTCTCTTTCTCGATCCTCCGTTGGATGTCCCCAACGAGGTCGGGGTATAAGGAGTTAGGGCTCGATTTGTTTGAACCTCTGCAATATTAGCCTTGCAAACCCCAACAACTGTCCATGGGGGAAGAAAATAAAGATGAGGGAGCAGGAGATACAATTAAAACATTGCTCGAGGAGGCCCTCAAGAAACAAAGGGATGCAATCATGGATAAATTTTCCCAAATGCTTCAACAATTTCTCACCGGCGGTGCATCTACATCCAACAGTCACTCTCGAGGTGCCACTCCTTTTAAGGTACAAGTAAACTTTGGCATTCCCATATTTGAGGGTAGAATAGATGCAAACGTCGTAGATAAATAGTTGAATCTATTAGAAGTATATTTCTTGGTTCATGACTTTTCTGATCGAGAGAAGATTATTTTTTCACTCCTCAAAGTCATCCCCCATGTCAAGGATTGATGGGAAACCTACTGTGAGAAAAATGAAGAAGGGGAACCCTCTCTGTTCTCGGTCGTACCCACTTGGACTTCTTTCCGAGACACCATCAAGGAACAATATTACCCTGTGGGGAGCTATGAGGAAAATTACATACAACGGACCATGTTGCGGCATCAAAGGGATCAAGATGTGCATGAGATGATGAATTTGTTCCATACCCTGCGCATAAAGTTGGGTATCAAAGATTCGTAGAAACATATGGTGCTGAAGTACCGTAATTATCTACACAAATACACTCAGAAGGAAATGGAATTCCTTGACATCCCCTCTCTTGGTATGACATACTGGTATGTTGCCAAGATTTAGCAGAAATTCAAACAGAAGAAGCGAGACTTTGGATCTGCGAATCAAAAGCAAGGGAAAGGTGCCCCCAAACCACAGAGAAAAGGACAAATCCAAGGCATGGCGGCCCAAGATAACCCACCAAAGCTGCAAGCAAAGAAAAACATCGTGAAGCGGAAGAAAGACACAAGAAAGTGGTGTGAGTTCCATAAGAGCTCCACTTAGAGCACAAGTGAGTGTTGAGGTAGGCAATCACTGGTGGCTCAGATGAAGACTTCTAAATCAGATGCATGCTTTGACTCTGAATCGAACTTGACAAGGGGAATGACAAAGGGAAGAATTTTATCGATGCGGAGTCCAACACCATTGTTGCCACAACGAAGATCCATATGGAGGAACCAAAAGATCCAGAGGAGGGGAATCGTCCCTTCCACTCCAAGATGTGGGTAAAGGATTCCCCGCTGTATTTCATTGTCGACAATGGGAGTCAAAAGAACCTCATTTTAGCATAGGTCGTGAAGTGGTTGGTCTTGCTGACCACAACACACCCATAGTCATACACCATCGGTGTTAGGTCCCTATATTACTAGTATAGTCCCTTATTGTTGTTAGTGTAACCCCTTATTGTTATTATTGTACCCTTGTAACCCCCATTTTTTTATTATTGTGCCCTTAAATTATTATTGTTAGGTCGGCTAGGATTACATTGTGGCCCACTAGGATTACATTATGGCCCCATGGACTCCTATATATACAAAGGAGGTTTTGTAAATTGTATCATCCAAGAATTGTTCATTTATGTAATGTATTGGAGGTTGCCCCATCGAAGTGGCTTATTTCTAAGGCGTTCATATCTCTTTTCTTCTATTTTTGGAGCTGGTTACACAACATTTGGTATCAGAGCTTTGGATTCTAGGGTTTCGCTGCTCCAAACAGGTCATCGTGGCATTTTCACTATAACTTTTTTCTACGAAGTTTCAGAAGCTGAATTTTTAGGGTGCAAAGCCGAAATCCTGAGGAAGATTGTCTAAAAATTTCAGAGCTTGGTTCACAATATTTTCGGAGATATGATCTGTGGAAGTTAGGTCCTTTTTTAGGCTCCTAAATAGGTCATCGTGGCATTTGCGCTATAACTTTTTTTCTACGAAGGTTCAGAATCTTAAATTTGTATGGTGCGAAGCTGAAATCCTAAGGAAAGTCGTCAAAAAATTGCAGATCTTGGTTCGCAATATTTTTGGAGATATGATTTGTGGAAGGTAGTGCTTTTTCAGGCTCTTGAATTTCATCTCAAAGAGGTGATCGTGGGAAAAGTTCAATAACTCTCTCTCTGGGCATCGGATTGGAGTGTCGTAAAAAGTGGTCGCAATTACACGGATTTTAGTTTCTTGGTTATCAATTTCGGAGACAAAGGACAAAACAGTGACACGTGGCAAGTCGTACAAGTTCGCTCTACTGAACCAGTCCATAATTAGGTCATTGTGGGAGATTGGACACAACTTTGTCTTGGAGAATCCAAATCAGGTCAGACCTGTGGAATTCGAAATATAATTCATAGGGCTACATTGGTACTGAAAATAAAATATTGAAGTGCTGCAATAACAAATATAATCCAATTTCAATATCGAGCTCCTCAAAAGCAAGAAAAAGGTGTGTATTTTTTTTTCCGAATTGCATAAGTCTTGTTAGAAGAATCAATTTGAATTGATTCCAAGGGCATATTGTAGAATAGATATCAGTATTGGGTTCTAAAATATGCCCCATAAAAATAATTCAACACCCATTAAGCCTTCAGAAGGCTCTACTATGACTCATGAAGATGAAGAATTGCAACATGATTTATCAAAATTACAAGAGCAAGTGCACCAAATTTCGCTCTCGCAAAGAGCAACAAAAAATGAAATGGAAGTTTTGAAGAAAGGCGTGGAAGCTAAGATGGATGGCATGGAAACTGGCATGGAAGCTAAGATGGATGACATGAAAGACAACATGGAAAACATGAAGAATGATCTAAAAGCAGACATCGAAGGTTTGACAAAGTTGATACAAGAAATGTTTCCTAATGGTGAAAAGATAGTAGAAGAACCTCATGATGAGAAAAAAATCAATGTTAATCATGATTTCATAAACTCTAATGTTGGCGGGAAGAACCACCATATTCCAAAAATGGATATGAGGAAGTTTGATGGAAAGGATTCTGTAACATGGATACTACAGATGGAGCAATATTTTGATCTCAATAATGTGAAAAACACACAAAAGGTACGCATTGCAACTTTACATTTAGAACAAAATACATTTGTATGGAAAATAAACAATCTTGTACTTCGTTCAGTTTCAGGGTAGGTGTTTAACC